>JASTWR010000483.1:0-130491 GCA_030770355.1 Harpagoxenus sublaevis
CATAATCTTCGATATTAAGATACCCTGTAAACGCGCGAATAATTGCAATTAATAGTTGCTCTTGATGAATCGCATACCACTTCTTTGGGCACTGGTGCACCAGAGCGTAACCACTCTGCCAACCAAAAATGAATTGAGTTTGCATTATGACTTTCGCTTACCATTTGACAAACTGAAAATTGTCCACTTTTGCAATTGATGACACAATGATATAAAAAAATATGTTTCGATACTGATCCATCCGCCTTACATAAGTGTTTAATAATACTGCCGGTTGCATCGATAGATACACATGCATCGTTCTCAATAGCGTATTTTTTATAAACATTTAATTGGTGGTTGCTCCAGTAATGGACAAAAACAGGATCTAACCCAATGTTATGGATTATATTCTGCAATGATGACGATTTTAAAATAACCAATGCTTTAAGAGCGTCTCGATCTACATATTCTGTCATTGTTGCTTCCGATTTCGCTGTCTGTAAAACAGCAGAACTATATAATGAGGAGGCTCTGAATCTCCCTCGACCATTAGCGTGTGTGCTCTTTCTGCACGATACACATGAACTGATTTATTTTGTAATTCCTTCCCAATAATTGTTTTTGTTGGATTTCTTAAATATCGTTTCTTGCAATTTCCTTTCCTCGTGTATATGTGCAATTTAATTTCACGCAATTATTAGACGGATCAGTATCCTCTATGATACATTTTAATGTACTGCCACATTTACAAGAGCCTAAAAAGAAACATATTTTTGAATGAAAAAAGATTATTATATTAATTGTGTATAATTGTATAATTGTGATCGTATTAGAAAATAAATTTTGAAATAAAAATTACCAGCGTCTTTTATTAATAAATTTAACAAAATAATTTTAACGAAAATAAGTTCTATTAATAATTAACTTACCATTGATAATACCAGATTTAGCATCTGCAGAAATGTAATGGTTCTTAAATTGAAATCCACATTTCATGTGAGTAGCTTCCCAAAATTTATCTGTTATTACTTCTTGCCACTTGCCAGGTTGTAAAACTTTGTGCAAACGATAATATGTTTTTCCTTTGTTATTAATTTGACGTTTGTATATTTTTTCCGTCAAAATATTTGTAAATTCTTTTCTCAATAAGGAAATGATATAAAAATTCTCCACGATGCTATCATCCGATGAAACATTTATAGAACTTTCATTCCAGCTCATGTCACTTAATGTACTTTCATTTGCGGAAACATCTTTATTATTGTACATTTTATTAAAAATAATATCTTTTACATTATATCGATTGCACATTGTAAATAGATATAAATTATTAGTAGTCACTTTATTTTTTAAGTCTTTTGCTATAGCACTCCACACATCATGTGTTTTCGAAACAATATTAGTATTGTCTTTTACAATATCTTTATATTTCAATATTGTTTCTTTCATTTTCTCGGGATTAACTTTTCCCGGTCTGCCACGTACTGGAGCCACACGTACTCTGGCGTTCGCTCTGACGACTTGTTAGAGACTAAAAAATTAACAATGTCGATCTGATCTTGTGTAAGCTGTCGGGTATACTGATAGTCGTTTGTTAATCGTTAGTCGTTTGTGGAATCGCGCTTCTCGATGTCTGTTGGCCAGTTGTTAACAAACGACTATCAGTATACCCAACAGCTTACACAGGATCAGATCGACATTGTTAATTTTTTAGTCTCTAACAAGTCGTCAGAGCGAACGCCAGAGTACGTGTGGCTCCAGTACGTGGCAGACCGGGAAAAGTTAATCCCGAGAAAATGAAAGAAACAATATTGAAATATAAAGATATTGTAAAAGACAATACTAATATTGTTTCGAAAACACATGATGTGTGGAGTGCTATAGCAAAAGACTTAAAAAATAAAGTGACTACTAATAATTTATATCTATTTACAATGTGCAATCGATATAATGTAAAAGATATTATTTTTAATAAAATGTACAATAATAAAGATGTTTCCGCAAATGAAAGTACATTAAGTGACATGAGCTGGAATGAAAGTTCTATAAATGTTTCATCGGATGATAGCATCGTGGAGAATTTTTATATCATTTCCTTATTGAGAAAAGAATTTACAAATATTTTGACGGAAAAAATATACAAACGTCAAATTAATAACAAAGGAAAAACATATTATCGTTTGCACAAAGTTTTACAACCTGGCAAGTGGCAAGAAGTAATAACAGATAAATTTTGGGAAGCTACTCACATGAAATGTGGATTTCAATTTAAGAACCATTACATTTCTGCAGATGCTAAATCTGGTATTATCAATGGTAAGTTAATTATTAATAGAACTTATTTTCGTTAAAATTATTTTGTTAAATTTATTAATAAAAGACGCTGGTAATTTTTATTTCAAAATTTATTTTCTAATACGATCACAATTATACAATTATACACAATTAATATAATAATCTTTTTTCATTCAAAAATATGTTTCTTTTTAGGCTCTTGTAAATGTGGCAGTACATTAAAATGTATCATAGAGGATACTGATCCGTCTAATAATTGCGTGAAATTAAATTGCACATATACACGAGGAAAAGGAAATTGCAAGAAACGATATTTAAGAAATCCAACAAAAACAATTATTGGGAAGGAATTACAAAATAAATCAGTTCATGTGTATCGTGCAGAAAGAGCACACACGCTAATGGTCGAGGGAGATTCAGAGCCTCCTCATTTATATAGTTCTGCTGTTTTACAGACAGCGAAATCGGAAGCAACAATGACAGAATATGTAGATCGAGACGCTCTTAAAGCATTGGTTATTTTAAAATCGTCATCATTGCAGAATATAATCCATAACATTGGGTTAGATCCTGTTTTTGTCCATTACTGGAGCAACCACCAATTAAATGTTTATAAAAAATACGCTATTGAGAACGATGCATGTGTATCTATCGATGCAACCGGCAGTATTATTAAACACTTATGTAAGGCGGATGGATCAGTATCGAAACATATTTTTTTATATCATTGTGTCATCAATTGCAAAAGTGGACAATTTTCAGTTTGTCAAATGGTAAGCGAAAGTCATAATGCAAACTCAATTCATTTTTGGTTGGCAGAGTGGTTACGCTCTGGTGCACCAGTGCCCAAAGAAGTGGTATGCGATTCATCAAGAGCACTATTAATTGCAATTATTCGCGCGTTTACAGGGTATCTTAATATCGAAGATTATGCGGATGCATGTAAAAATTCTAATTTACCAAAATGTTATGTAAGAATAGATGTGGCACATTATATTAAAAAGTATGCAAATTTTTTAAAATCATTAAATAAAAGAGTAAAAATGTTTTATCTTGGTGCGATTGGCCAGTTAATACTGTGTAGAAATATTATAAATGCAAAAAAAATAATACAATCCATTTTTATAATAGCATTATCAGAAACTGATGGAAATTTAAAAACTGGTAATCTTACGCAATGTGATGAAGCACGTATTAAATTAATAAATTTAATGACTAGTAATAATGAGTTTCAAACAGAAAATTTTGAAACCGACAGTAACAGTGGTACGTTTGAAACAGAAAATGTGATCGAAACAGGTAGCTTTGATAATCCATTTGAAAACTCGTGGACCACGTGGGGTAAGCAAATTTTAAATGATGTTAGATCATTAATTACTTCGGACGAAGGTAATAGAATTAATCCACTGTTTTTTCCACAATTAGTGGATCGTCTTATGGTTGATATAAGATTATTACCCCTTTGGACAAACATTTACACAGATAAATTTGGTTACGGTCGCATACCTGCTTCTAGTAATCTAGTACATCCGTCGAAAATGAATTTAATAAAATAAAATCTTTACTGTTAAAAAATTGTCCACTATTGCGCATTGATTCATTTATTCAAAAACACGTTAATTATTTACATGGTATTATGAAAATTGCTAATACATTAAACGAGCCTACAATTAATACTGATTTATCAGATACAAATAATTCATGTCCTGCATGCCAGAATAACGACCAACCAACAGATGCACATATTTGTTGTTTATGCCAAAAGCATGTTCATGCATTGCCTCAATGTTCTTTACCGTTTGAGGATGCTGAAGAAGGTTATGGCCAACGTCGTATATGCATGATGTGCAAAAATGTAGAAAATATAAAGAACATTTTAGCAAGTCGTGAAGTGGAAAATTGGCGTGGTTTAGAAACAGCAAAACCACATAAAACTAATGCTTTATATCTTGGTAAAAGTAAGCATAAATTAATAGATAAATTAATTTTAACATGTAAAAAAGCAGTAAAAATACCTATTTTAAAAAACGGTAATAATTTATCCTTAAAATCTTTAAGTATAAATGATGACAATTATACTATAACTAATACTGTAATACTTGCGCATTCGATAGTATATTTCAAATATTGCTTGCTGCAGGACATGATTCAAATAATATAAAAATATATTTAAGCAAAATAGCAGAAACAAATTTATTTTTCCAACTAATTGTTAATTCTATAAATAATGGAATTAGTCTCTCATCGTATAAATTACGCGCGCAGATACTATTGGAATTATTCCCGAGTTCTGATGTTGGTGGTTGCAAATATGTAAATTGCGAGACAAATGTAGGTTACTTAGCAGGTATCTTATTCAAAAATGTCCCAAGTTTTGAAGAGACATCTCGTTGCAATTCTAGTTGCCCACCCCGATGCAAGAAGTTGTCTGTAATTCAGATAGATAAAGTAAAAATCGCGGAAGCATCAATTGCTGATAATTTTAATGAAATAATAAAACAGAGTGTTTACCTGGAAGGTGAACATCCTTGTTGTTCAAAAAATTGTTCTGGGATTGAAACAACAACGCTGTCTAAAACAGGCAAGTAATTTGAATTACTAAACATTAGCAATGAACGTAAAATAATTGGTTATAAAAGTATAATAAAATAAATATTGTTTTGAAACGACAAAAAATGTTAGTAGTAGAAAGAATATAAGAACCAAAACGCGAATTCTGGAACGCAAAATATCGCACCAGTTGCCATATTGCTAGACTGAGAAGGATTTGAAATTGTACCAAAATGTTTCGACGGTGTTTCTTTTTTTTATAATAAAAATTACTTTTATGCGTTTTGGCATTTTCTACCATTAATATATATCTATGGAAGTATACCGTACTTATTTTTTAAACTTATATTTATTTATTTTTTAGGAGATATTGTCGTTTTTGATATCGTCACATTAACAGAAATTAACTCACAAATTAAATTGAACGACATCAAGAAATCGTTCGAAAATCCATTAAATGGAGTAATCTATAAGTTACTCGGCGTTGTCACGTACAAAAGATCCGTTTTAACAAGAAGCATAAAAACAATCGGACACTACACGGCTATGTGTTTAAGAGTAGGGCAAACATGGGTCGAATATAATGATCAGGAAAAGAAAGAAAGAAATATTAAAGAAAACTCTGTAATAACACCCGCTCTATTAATTTATAGAACTTCAGATCATTGCAATTAGTTTTGCAACACTTTCTTTTTAAATAAGTTTAGGAAAATAAGTTATAGTTATAAGTTATAGTTATAAGTTATAGTTTTTTAAAAATAAGTTTAGTTTTATAAGTGTTGCAACTACTCTGACCGCGACTGTACAATTGATGCCGTATTCCTAATAAAGTTTAACATGATTGTAATTATTTGAATCTATACTTAATTACCCAAATACACGTGCTGACGTTTTCGCATTTTTGTACATATTATTTGTACATATCATTCAATCGGATTTTTCAAAATACTATAAAACTTATACTTTTATACTTTTTTTTCACCACTTATTAGTTTACTTTTTAAAAGAAAATGGATAAAAAATTTTAAATATAATTTGTAATTAAATCATAAAGTTTTATTAAACACTAAATAATAAAATATTATTAATCATTTCTAAGCATCTAATAAAAATTTGTACAAATGTAGTACTGACAGAATCCATTTTTATGTTTCATTTTTTTTTTTCTGCTAGCTGCAAGTTAACAGAATCGTAATTATTTTTAAATTACACGAAAAGCATTTCTGATGATATAAAATAGTACACGAGTAGTAAATAATAAAATATATTTAATTTGATTTTGTAGATTTAATTTTTAAGAGATTAAAAGAGCTTGCTCTTAAAGCTAATTGATATAAAAGTTGTTTTAAAGAAATAATTAAAATATTTCGATTTGTGCAGAATAAATTAACACAAATTCAGCACTAATTGCATCTGCTTTCTTTTATTTATTTTTTTAGTCCTGCTAGTTTTTATTTTAAGTTAGCAGCGCAACTTTTTTAAAAATTATATAGCAACAAATGTACTACAAATATTTGTAATAATTCTACGTATAAACGTATACAGTAAACATAATCGAATGTACAAGTAGCGACTGATTCTGCTCGTAAAAAAGGGTACATTATTCTTGAGACCCATAAGGGTCGGGGATAGTTTCCGGACAAACGGCGGGGGTACAAAATCTGAAACTTTATATTTTCGTGTTAAAAATTATCTCGAATCGAGTGTACATACAAGTAGCGACCGATTCTGCTCGTAGAAAAGGGTACTTTATTCTTGAGACATATAAGGGTCGGGGGTAGTTTCCGGACAAACGGCGGGGGTACAAAATCTGAAACTTCGTATTTTCGCGGTACAAATTATCTCGAATCGAGTGTACAAGTAGTGATTGATTCTGCTCGTGGAAGAGGGTACTTTATTCTTGTGACACATAAGGGTCGGGGGTAGTTTCCGCACAAACGGCGGGGGTACAAAATCTGAAACTTTATATTTTTTCGGTACAAATTATCCCGAATCGAGTGTACAAGTAGCGATTGATTCTGCTCGTGGAAAAGGGTACTTTATTCTTGAGACACATAAGGGTCGGGGGTAGTTTCCGGATAAACGGCGGGGGTATAAAATCTGAAACTTCGTATTTTCGCGATACAAATTATCCCGAATCGAGTGTACAAGTAGCGTTTAGTTCTGCTGATAAGAAAGAGTACTTTACTCTTGAACTTAATATAGCCGAGTTCAATTAGAGGTTATTTGAAGCAGAAGGGATGAATATATTAAGTTTTTTTGGGCGGTACAAATTAGTACAAATTCAGTTTTTTGCATTTTCGTACTTAATTTTCTTTTTTTCTTTTTTTATTCTTGTGGTCCTGCTAGCTCAATATTGAGGTAGCAGTGCCATGATTTTTTTCGAAATGGCACAGGGTACAAAATTATTTTTTGTGGTACAAAATAGTACAAAATAAGTACTAAATAATCCGCTAGGTCGCATTCAATTTTGCTGATTTGGTCCTGCCAGCTTATGAGAGCTTTATACATTGCATTATCGTATATATATCGTATCATTCATCGTTTTGCAAATTTCATCTGATAAGGTGTTATATTTTAATATACTGCATTTCCTCCACATGAAACTGCAGTGCGTCTGCAAACTCGAGAAGCGGCAAAGTGTAGAGACTCTTCGAATACCAGACGCTTGTATATAACATTTATAAAAAAAAAAAGTATATAATTTATTCGAATATCAGACAACTTAATTTCCCTATCTTTTTTGTCCGCCGACAATCGTCGCAAGTCCCGTGAACGCGAGATAGAAATCAAACTCTTCAGAACGTTGCGCGACATATCGTTCCTATTGACGGAATATCCTTTACGCCGCAGCTCGAGGGGCTCTGTTAATTTAGTTTTATAAATAAACTAGCAAATTTAATCTTTTTTTTTTTTGATATGAAATAGTCGAATGCAGATCGATCGAGACACAGACACGTACTACAAACTTTTTTCGCGACACCCTGTATAGGTGATGTCGTGTCGTTCTTGTGCGATGCACGTGGATACATAGGCCTGTTCGTTTTAGCTGAACTTCTTGCACAGTTTATCTTTTCTCTTCTCCTCTCCAACGTGAAAAGAAAAAGAGAAAAGATGAACCATGCAAAAAGTTAAGTTAAAATGGCCTCATGAAGTAATGATGCGGCGGATACACGGCAGTTCTTCCGTGTTTACACCTCCCACTGTCGCTTTCATTGTACCACCGCGTCAATCTCGAGCAGATCAAATAAAAATACGCAGATTCGCACGGTGCAAGAAAAAATGGATGACGAGAATGCAAGCTGCGCGCACGACATGGAAAACGCACGACCGTCACTGCTGGATCTTCCAGTGGAGGTTTGTTGTTTTTATAAAGAAAAAAGTAACGGCGATTCCCGTGTTTCACGTATATATACGTGTACGAAATTCCCTCTTTTCATCGTCGCTGTCATTTCGTCCGTTAGGGCACGTATTATGAAACTTTTCAGAATGGATTTCGATCAGAATTATTCCGTTTCCTCTAGAGAAGACAATAGAAATCTAGAAAAAAAAGAACAATTCCGATTGAAATGCATTTCGAAAAGTATCCGTAGCAGTATTCGCTTGTCGATGAAGTAAACCCAGTCAGAAATGTAACCTTGATTCAAGGTTGATTCAACGTCGATATGGTTGACAGCTGGTTGAGTCGATAAGAAAGTCGATATTCCTGCAATATCGATCATGTCCAGTGTCGATTCAAGGTTGATTCAAGGTTGATTCAACGTCAAAGCGATTAATAGCGCTGTTTTGAGTGCGCACTTATAAAATTCGATCAAATTATATATCTAAAAAATATTACGACATTGTTTATGTAAATTGTACAAAATAATTTTATGGACGTTTAAGAAATGGCGTAATTGCGCGATTAATCGCATGTATAAATATATATAAGATCGATTATATTTAGGACCTATCTAGACAAACACTTGCATAGCTCGATCTGTGTGTGTGTGTGGGGGGGGGGTGGATGTGCGCGCGCGCGCGCGTGCATAAACCATATATATCCATAAAGTAAATAAATTATCAAATTGAATTTTACAATCACGCGCGTAAAATAAGACTGGATAATTTTCTTTATGCATATATATATATGGCATTATATGCAGTTATACAAAGTCTGGATTGACCCTGGAGGCCATACTGTGTGAAATCTGCAATAATTACGATTTGCGAATTATAAACGAGTCTATAAGAAAACACATACGTATATATAATGCAACATTAAAATGATTTATTTGATCGTATGCTTGACATGCAAGCTTATTGGTGTCCGCATTCAGTAACCGCTTGTAAAAAGTTCTCACGGGCCCGCGGTTGAATAGCGCGCCATAAGCGGCGTTGATGTGATCGTAGATTAAGTGGAGGGGATGTAGGATCCCGACCGGAACATGTGTTAGCGCCATATATATATGTCTATGGTTAGCGCATGACTTGCACGTTGCACGATCCACGCTGCACGGTCGGCACGGTGTGAATATTGAAGTGTGTGTTTTTGATGGTCACAATTTATATAATGGACATTGACAATACTAAGCGGGTAAGTACTATTTTTGTTATACTTGATTGTTTTTATTTTTATGTAAAATAATAATAATAGGGTAGATAATTTAGACGTACGGTTATTAAGCTTTTGTAAGTTATACATAACCTATAGCTAACAAACGTTTTCCCTGGCTCGGCTTCTGTTGGGAGGCACAGGGGCCGGGAAGTGTGCAAGAAGAATAGTGAGGTTAGAATATAGTGTGTAGAATAATCCAAGATTGTAGAGAATTACAAGATCGACAGAAATACCTTGTTCATCCGTCACATAGCCCAAAGGCAGGGCTGAAGACGTGTACGCTCCCGAACTCGTGGGAGAGCCTACCTCCAGGAAAACAAAAAAAAACGTTTTCCCTGCGATATCTTGTTGACAACATATTATATGATTCATATATAATTGTTTAATTAAAGATTATGGCAGCTTTATGACTCCTGCACACAGAACGCGACAAACGTTTTACTGCATCCTGTGTGCAGCAGCCTGGTAGCTGCATTTCAATATTCACTGGCAGTACTGAAAATCTATAATTCGCACATAATATGTACTATAGATTTGCAGTACTGGCACTAAAGATTAGAACACGCACAGCCTGTGTATGCAATATATTCTTTTTTCCTTCTTGTGGCAATATAAATATGTATACGTTACTTTTTGTGTGTGAAAGTATTTTTTTAATATAAAAATTAATGCATTTTTAGGTGCCATTTTAGATAAAAGGCCAAAAACAGAACTCCCAGAAATTGATGTAGCAACTTCATTATGGTTAAAGCAAGCCCCTTGGCGTCGTCAAGACGGTGGCAGTATGGAAAAAAGGACAAAGAAATAATGTTTTACTGCAGAATTCAGGAAAGAATCTTCTTTAATTTTTTTATTTTGAGATTCATTGCTCAACTATACTCTGCTTTATTTAAAACTACAAAATATCTGACAAAATGTCTATTCTCTATGGCTCTATGCGCAACGTGAAATCAATTTAAGTTTCATTTTTTCCTTCTAATTTTATTGTATTGGGTAAGCAAAATTATTCATTAATTTCGTTTTGACAATGCACACACTGGAGAATTTTATTTTGTATGCACCATATACATACCGTATATATTGTATATATATATATATGTGTGTGTGTATGTGTGTGTGTGTGTGTGTGTGTGTGTAATAGAGTATGTAGTATATCAGAGCTGGGATTTAGTTGCACATTTCGGGCCGATTCCCGAGGCGACGCCTCCTATTCCCCCACTGCTGCTCGAGGCTCGGCGGCCGAGCCGCCGACAGCGCGCTTGACATTGTTTCTCAGGATCGTCACGCGTGCTATACGTAGGATTGAACTACGATACATTCCCCCCGAACAATATTAAGTAACTAGTTAGAACAGTTTTTTTTCAATAATTATTAATTTAAAATCTTTATATCATTATTATTATTAATATTCTATATATATATTGTTGCTATTGAATTACATATTTAAATAAAACCTGTGATAATTATATAATATTTTATTTGGAACTAGTTTGTGCGCTATACTTATAACAAAATTACATATTAGGCCATTTATTTTCGCAATATATATAGAATACAATTGATTAAGAAATCGGTAAGCGTGCTGTGTGTAGAAATATGTACTATATGTACTATAATATGAAACTATTGTCCTAATTATAATTTGTATAATAATTATATATAGTACATATTTCTACACACACCACGCTTACCGATTTCTTAATCAATTGTATTCTATATATATTGCAAAACTAAATGGCCTAATATGTAATTTTGTTATAAGTATAGCGCACAAACTAAGAGTTCCAAATAAAATATTATATAATTATTACAGGTTTTATTTAAATATGTAATTCAATAGCAACAATATATATATATAGAATATTAATAATAATATTGATATAAAGATTTTCAATTATTAATTATTGAAAAAAGACTGTTCTAACTAGCTACTTAATATTGTTCGGGGGAAATGTATCGTAGTTCAATCCTAGGTATAGCACGCGTGACGCTCCTGAGAAACAATGTCAAGCGCGCTGTCGGCGGCTCGGCCGCCGAGCCTCGAGCGGCAGTGGGGGAATAGGAGGCGTCGCCTCGGGAATCGGCCCGAAATGTGCAACTAAATCCCAGCTCTGTAGTATATAATAGAATTTTATTTTTTGATTTTTTGATTTACAAGTAGCGAGAAATGTCGTGTGCAATTGCTTTTGTTGTAACTTAAAAGTTTTTACTGTTTTGAAATTATGCAGTGTTTAGTAATACGTAACTGTTTGTGCAATTATTTGTGATTTTTTGTTAAACGATACTAAGCGCTTTATTCTTAGATGTAAGAACTTAAAATAGTGAAAAATATATATTATAACTTACGTATAATAAAAGTACTTATTGTATATTTAAATGTAATGTAGTTTGTATTCAATTTTGTTCAATAATAATAAACGAAAGAAAAACAAGAATGTTTTCACTCTTTTTATTGTTTAATACTTTTACCTTAAAAATTATTAAAAAATATAAATATATATATATATATACCATATTTCAATCAAATTTCAACCTTACTTCGACGTTGAAACGACGTTGAAACGACGTTGAATAGTCGTTGAAACGACGTTGAAACGACGTTGAAACGACGTTAAATAGTCGTTGAAACGACGTTGAAACGACGTTGAATAGTCGTTGATATTTTATACGCTTTCGACGTCGAATCGACCAGAATTTCGACATTGATTCGACATTCGGTTTTCGACATTGATTCGACGTCGAATCAACTAATCATTTCTGACTGGGAAGGGTATTGAACAGCGACGGTCAACTCTCTCTCGTCAGTCACCATATTCCTTCCGTCGGATCGTCTTTGGTTGTGCGTTTAAGGTGGTTCTTGCATTTAGGTCAAATGTAGATAGCCCGGAAAATATGATATTAAATGAAAGGATAACGTTCCTAGAGTGTGTCTGAAAAATTTCGGATTTTTTAATCGCTTGGTTCCGGAGATATATGTCCGTAAACTTTGTCAATTTTGACCCCCCTTTCTCTATTATCCCATGTAATCGCACATTCATGGAATACGTTCATACTTCTCGAGTAAATGAACAAATAAAAAACTGTTTAATCGATGAATAAACATTTCTAAAGATACGGACGCGACACCAAACTGATTGACCGTACCGTATATAAATAAAGCGAAGCTTTCGACAAACTTTCGGCAACTTTTGACACGACATAAAAGTTATGGCGGCCGTCTTGAGTGGCTGCTTAGCAACGCGCACGCGTCAGCTGACACACAAGGCGCGTGTCCTACCATTCTCTAGTCAAATTTGTGACTTCGCTCTGCTATTTTCAGTTTATATAGCGACGGTTTAATAAGAAAAAACCTTACGGAATAACTAATTTAAATGTATGCTGATTTTTACATCCTAAATCATTCATATTTGTCACTAGTAACAATAGTTGTTTTTGTGACTTCAAAGTACTGCAAGAACCACCTTAATTGTTTTATTGTGCTGCATTTCAGATATTTCTGCATATATGCTTCTTCCTAGATGCGTCAACGCTAGTATACGGTTTGCGCCTAGTATGCAAACAGTTCTACACCTGATTTTAGAGGACGACAAACTGATGTGGGAAGGGCGAATTAACTGCATATGGCCGGGTGCTAGCCACTCGCTCTTGTATCCCGGTTAGCTTAAATTGATAACACCTTACGCCTTGCACGACCACTCATTTTTGTAAATAAATACTGTCTATGTCATTTTACGCCAGCACTGTTCGAACTTGCTCATGCATATGCAGATTGCACATCAGTTGTTTACATCACGTTAGATTTTATTTCGTTATAGTTAGATTTTATTTCTGTTTATTTTGAAAAAATAAACGTGTTCTAAAAAAATAAATACTCTTTATTTATAAAACATCCCTTGGAACAGCTGCATTTATTGCAATAACCTGATGTGCATGAAATAAAAGCGTGAATAGATCTCTTGAACAAGAATGTGCTTGTAGTTTATTTGTACTTAATTAATTTTATGTGTATGCATTCCTATTGTACTCAATATTATAGTATGAATAAGCAGCTTTCGTCATATTTCTTAACTGTAAGAAGTCACATGTCATTACAGTGAGACCCGACAAATTGTTTTGGATGTCGTCATGCGTTGCGATCGAGAAACAAACAGCGCTATGGAAACAACAGGATCTTACGGAAAAATTGATAAAAGAGGGTGGACGAGCTCTGTTACTGATGCACGTAGGTAACATATCATGTCAAGTGGACATCTCTCCTTACGGAAAACGATGTACTTAATGACTACGTTTACACGGCTCCTAACTTCGACTTAGTAACGCTGATGTTATAACTCCTACTTAAGGTGAGTTGCGTTTACACGTTCAAGCTTATCTTACTCCCACCAAGCTGAAATAGCTTAACAACTTTCGAATGAAGTAAGTGAAGGATTTTCATTAGTACCAATATAACGGTGCGCTTAGATGGGAGCGTCAAGCATCGAGCGTCAAGCGTCAAACATGCACGCAGCACTCTTGCGCAGATGTCTAAACGTGCAGATTTTAGCTTCTTGACGCTAATTCTAGTCTGTAGCCACTTTGCAAACAATGGAGATTAAAATGGTTAATTTTTACGGTTGGCATTATCGCCATCGTTACACTGCTGCCGTTTACACGTTCTTTTTAAGTCAACGTAGTAACTCTAAGCCTCTTCACCAAACGACTTTGAGTTACTACATCGATGTAATAACTTCGCCGTAAAAGAGCGTTTACACGGCATCTAACGTCAGCAGTTATAACATCGATGTTGTAACTTCGGCGTAAATCGGGCCGTGTAAACGTAGTCTATGATGATGATAATTCTCGTTTTCAGGATGGAACCACCTGTATATATGGTGGACGTCTTGGCGCCCTGTGTTACTGGCAACTTCCCTCCCGCGAGAAACTACCCTCTGATGAAATCAGGGACACCGTCTGCATCGAATCCGCGCATAATGGATTTATCTGTGGTCTGACGGCGATAGACAACACGATCTACAGTTGCAGCTGGGATCAGAGCGTCAAGTCATGGATGCTCACCAACACCAGTCTCGTCCATCAGACAACTTACGAGACGTACGCGATTGCAAAATTGTTCCTTTCAACCGCTTCGTGATAAGAAGACCAAGCGAGGAAGATAATTTTTGTTTGTGGGAAAAAATAATTGTTTCCCTCCAAGTTGACCGAATGCAGATACCGCGTTCCGTGTCTCGCATGTCGAGACCGACGATATGGAAACACGATTCTAAAATTCACTCTTCGTCAAACCGTATTACCCTGCATACCTATTACCATTTCGCGCGTATCATTTTCCATCAACGTCAAATATTCCAGGAACGAGCCAGGTGGGCTGGTGTGCGTGTCGTCGTGTCCAGAGCGGTCTCTCTTTGCGACCGGCTCGTACAGCAGGAACATATTCGTGTTCGATTCGAGGTCGCATAAGATGATCAGACAGTACAAGCCGCACCGCGGAACCGTGTGGAATCTGGCCATGAACACAGACTACATCTTGTCCGCCAGCAAGGATAAGACGGTCTCCGTTTGGGATCAGAGAGCCGGACGGACCATGAAATCTATCACGGTAATGCCATCCCGAATTTTTAATATCGGCGGAAAAAAGAGGAGCGGTTACGATGTGGCAGATTACGATGTCATACCTTTCAGATTTCAGGCGAAGCGTTCCCCATGTGCATGAGTATGCAACGAGATTGGGTTTGTGTCGGGGACAGCAACGCAAAGTTGCACATGCTAAATCCAAAGAACAATTTCGAGCTAGTGAAATCTTATTCCACCGAGCATACGAGAGATATAACAGGGGTGCGTCTGACGCACGGATGCCTGATAACGAGTTCCCTGGACGGCACCGTCAGAATTTCGAGCCCTACGGATCCGCCAAAGCTCTTCGCTACTTTACATTCAGGGTTTGGAGAGATCGCCAGCGTGAGTATCACACACATAGGATTTGCCGAAAATATCATATCATTCACTTTGATGAAATAATTCGTTAAACATTTAAGTACTATTAAATGACTAATAGTCTAATACAATAGGTCCAAGATATAAATCAAACGTTAAAAATTAAATTTTTACTTACATTTAAATTTGAAAAACAAGTTTTATCATTGTCTACCGAATGTTGGTGAAATCTGTCTTGAGATTGACGACATTCTAATAACAAGTACGTCTTATCTTGTAATATTTTGCACTATGTTAGGTATTATATGTAATTGTTTGTGTCTTTTATGTTGCAGATGGACTATATGAATGACACTCTCACGATATCCGGCAGTGGTAATATCGCGGTATGGCGTCCGAAATCGATGTGTTCAACGAAACATCAATGAACAGAGAACTTCTGTATGTGTTCTATAGCTATTCTATAGCTAAATTGTTTTGATATTATGTAATGTATGTTCTCAGTTTTTATTGAGATGCTATTCTAACGCGTCTCTTTAACACATGTATAATATAATATACACGTATACCATGTCGCAAAATTAGGAGTACATATCGTTTCGTTGAAAATTTGTTTTAGTAAAAGCTTCACTATAACATCGCTTACGATTATGAACTAAGCGATAATAATAGTTGTAATTATAATCTTAACTAATCGCATTATTAGCGATTCAAGATAGGGATCTTTAATGTTGAGAAGAATATTAGAAACATATTTTTACACAAAATTAATAACGACAAGGCAAATGAGAGCCAGAAACGCCGATCTTAAAGCGACAATTACATTATATTTCTCATATACAATATGCGCGAACGTTTTGGTCCCTGGTTTGGACCCTCCTCAGCCCAACAAAAACATAAAAAATTAATACATGCATATTTTTATACTATAGTTAAGTGCCATAAGCATTTTAATATATTTTATACATTGCATTATCATATATTTATCGTATCATTTATCGTTTGTCGTTTTGCAAATATTATCTGACAAGGTGTTATATTTTAATATACCTATATTAATGCATTTTCTTTTCGTGAAACTGTGCGTCTACGGACTCGAGAAGCGGCAAAGTGTAGAGACTGTTCGAATACCAGACGCTTGTATATAACATTTATAAAAAAGAAGTGTCATTTATTCAAATAACAGACAACTTAATTTCCCTATCTCTTTCGTCCGCCGACAATCGTCGCAGGTCCCGTGAACGCGAGATAGAAATCAAACTCTCCAGAACGTTGCGCGACATATCGTTCCTATTGACGGAATATCCTTTACGTCGCTCGAGGGATTCTGTTAATTTAGTTTCATAAATAAACTAGCAAATTTAATCTTTTTTTTTCAATATGAAAGAGTCGAATGCAGATCGATCGAGACACAGACACGTATTATAGACTTCTTTCGCGACACCCTGTATAGGTGGTGTCGTGTCGTTCTTGTGCGATGCACGTGGATACGTAGGCCTGTTTGTTTTAGCTGAACTTGCACAGTTCATCTTTTCTCTTTTTCTCTCCAACGTGAAAAGAAAAAGAGACAAGATGAATCGTGCAAGAAGTTCAGTTAAAATGGCCTCATGATGTAGCGGATTCACGGCAGTTCTTCCGTGTTTACACCACCCACAGTCGCTTTCATTGTACCACCGCGTCAATCTCGACCAGATCAAATAAAAATACGCAGATTCGCACGGTGCGAGAAAAAATGGATGACAAGAATGAAAGCTGCGCGCACGACATGGAAAATGCACAACTGTCACTGCTGGATCTTCCAGTGGAGGTTTGTTGTTTGTATAAGAAAAAAAGTAACGTCGATTCCCGTGTTTCACGTATGTATACGTGTACGAAATTCCCTTTTTTGATCGTCGCTGTCATTTCGTCCGTCAGGGCACGTATAATTATAGAACTTTTCAGAATGAATTTCGATCAGAATTTTTCCGTTTCCTCTAGAGAAGACAATAGAAATCTAGAAAAAAAAACTAAACAATTCCGATCTGAATCCGTTTCGAAAAGTTTCGTCGTACTTAATGAGTGTACAATTGTGGCTTGTCGCTAGAATGGCTAGAGTAAAGCAACACTCTCTCACTCTTTCTACTCTCTCTCGTTCTGTCGGAATGTCTGTTTGGTTGTGCGTTTTATTTGTTTATTGTGCTGCATTTCAGATATTCCTGCATGTATGCTCCTTCCAAGATACGCCGACGTTAGTACACAGTTTGAGCCTAGTGTGCAAGCAGTTCTACCTGATTTTACTGGATGACTCACTGTGGAAAGAGCGAATTAACCGCATATGGCCGGATGCTAGCCACTCGCTCTTGTATCCTGGTTAGCTTAAATTGATAGCACCTTACGCATTGCACGACCACTCATTTTTGTAAATAAGTAAAACACTGTCTATGTCATTTTACGCCAGCGCTGTCCGAACTTGCATATGCATAGGGTATGCAGATTGCATTTATTTCGTAGTTAGATTTTATTTCTGTTCATTTTGAAAAAATAAACGTGTTCTAAAAAAATTAATTCTCCTTATTCATAAAACATCCCTTGGAACAGGTTCATTTATTGCAATAACCTGATGTGCATGAAGTAAAAACGCGAATAGATCTCTTGATCAAGAATGTGCTTGTAGTTTATTTGTACTTAATTAATTGTATATGTATGCATTTCTATTGTACTCAATATTATAGTATGAATAAGCAGCTTTCGTCATATTTCTTAGATGTAAGAAGTCACATGTCATTACAGTGAGACCCAACAAATTGTTTTGGATGTCGTCATGCGTTGCGATCGAGAAACAAACAGCGCTGTGGAAACAGCAGGATTCTATGGAAAAATTGATAATCACGAACGCACGACAGGAGTACGGCACGAGACCTGCTCTGTTACTAATGCACGTAGGTAGTACATTATGCAAAGTGTCTTTGAGATCTCTCCCTACGGAAAACGACAGAATGATGATGAATTCTTGTTTTCAGGATGGTGCCACGTGTATAGCTGGTGCAGAATATGGCGCCCTGGTTTACTGGAAACTTCCCTCCTGCGAGAAACTACCCTCTGATGAAATCAGGAACACCGTCTGCATCAAATCCGCGCATAATGGATTGATCCTCGGATTGATCTGTGATCTGACGGCGATAGACAACACGATCTACAGTTGCAGCTACGGGGAAAGCGTCATCAGATCGTGGATGCTCACCAACACCAGTCTCGTCCATCAGACAACTTACGAGACGTACGCGATTGCAAAATTGTTCTTTTCAACCGCTTCGTGATAAGAAGACCAAGCGAGGAAGATAATTTCTGTTTGTGGGAGAAATAATCGTTTCCCTTAAAATTATGCGAATGCAGATATCGCGTTCTATGTTTCGCTTATCGAGACAGATAATTCGGAAACGCGATTCTAAATTTCACTCGTCAAACCATGTACCCTGCATATTATCATTTCGCGCGTATCATTTTCCAGCAACGTCGATCATTCCACAGGCGCGTCACATACGTTATGCATGTCGTCGTGTCCAGAGCGGTCTCTCTTTGTGACCGGCTCGCACAGAAGGACCATATTCGTGTTCGATTCGAGATCACATAAGCTGATCAGACAGCACCAGACACCGCACACCGGAGGCGTGTTTTATCTGGCCATGAACACAGACTACATCTTGTCCGCCAGCCTCGAGGATAAGACGGTGTCCGTTTGGGATCAGAGAGCCGGACAGACCATGAAATCTATCACGGTAATGTCATCCCATATTTTTAACATCGAGAAAAGAAACGCGGTTAAGATGTCGCAGGTATGCGTCTTAGATTCCAGACGAAGGGTCTCCTACGTGTATGAGTATGCAACGTGATTGGGTTTTCGTTGGGGACAGTAACGCGAAGTGTCACATGCTAAATCCAAAAAACGATTTCGAGCTAGTGAAATCTTATTCCACCGAGCATACGGAATGGATATCGGGGGTGCATCTGACACACGGATGCCTGATAACGAGTGCCATGGACGGCACCGTCAGAATTTCGAGCCCTACAGATCCGCCAAAGTCCTTCGCTACTTTACATTCAGGGTTTGGAGGAATCCACAAAGTGAGTATCACACCCGTAAGATTTTCCGAAAATATATCACTAACATTTATGAAATAATTCGTTAAACATTATAGTAATAAAATGACTAATACAATTTAAAAGGTCCAAGATATAAATCGTACGGTAAAAATTAAATTTGTACTTACATTCAAATTTTAAAAACAAGTTTTATCAATTTCTACCGAATGTTGGTGAAATCTGTCTTGAGATTGACGCGCGCGACATTCTAACAAGTCTTATCTTGTAATATCTTGCACTATGTTAGGTATTATATGTAACTTTTCGTGTCTTAATTTTATATCGCAGATGGACTATTTGAATGACACTCTCGCGATATCCAACAGAAGTAAAATCGTGGTATGGCGTCCGAAACCGAAGAAATATCAATGAACGGAGAATTTCTGTATGTGTTCGCTATAGCTATTCTATAGCTATATTGCTTTATATGTAATGTACATATGTGATGTGTTCCTATTTTTTTCATTAAGATACTGTTAATAAACATATTTTTATAGTATAGGTAAGTTCCATAAGCATTTCAATATATTTTATAATGCATTACATTATCGTATATTTATCGTATTATTTATATTTTTTGCCCACTAATTACCGCGCACTTGACTATTATTGCCTTTTATTCGTTTTATGATTTATTATATAGAGCCTTATACTTTGATAGTATCATTTATCATTTGTTGTTTTGCAAATTTTTCTGAGACACACAGATATATTAATATAATTTATTTCTTCCGCATATAAAACTGAGCGCCTGCAGACTCGGCCTTTCAAGTACTAAATGCCTGTTTATAACATTTATAAACAAAAATACAAGTCGTTCATTTGAGTAACGGATAACTTTCCTTGTCCCTTTTCCATTCGTCGAGACTCGTACCTATCTCGAATCGTCGCAGGTCCGCGTGAACGCAAGATGGAATTTGATCGAACTCTCCAAGACGTCGCGCGACATACGCATTACGTTCCTATTGTCGCAATCCTTTACGTCGCAGTTCGAAGAACTCTGTTAATTAAGTTTTTTAAATAAACAAGCAAATTTAATCATTTTTCTTTATATGAAAAAGTCAAATGCAGATCGATCGAGATACGTGTTGTGCCGCTCCGTGCACGAGTATTGGGATCGCTGTCCGCGGGGAAGTCGTCGGGAGAAATCACAGACTCGATATGACTTTTACTTTCGAACACTTTAATAAATTCAAGTTCTCTTTCAATATACAATAATCTTTCTTATTATTACGCGTTACAATTGACACTGACTCAAACTCTGACTTTGAACTGCCCTCCCGATCCCTGTCCTCCGCTCTATTTATTCCGTATCGTCGTCAAGCGGGATCTGTTCAGGGTCCTTGCGCGGTCAGCGTTCCGCGAACCTCTCTAGGTCGCGTCGGTTCTCGGTAGAAAGTCTGGCCGCGCAGTCAGCTGTTATGCTGACTCGCGCTTATTACATTTTAACTCGTGATTTCTTATAATCGTATCATAACAAATAATATTCAACAATATGTAATATTTAATGCATATCGCAACGGTTCTGGTTGCAACATACGTATTATAGACTTATTTCGCGACACCCTGTACAGGTGGTGTCGCGTCGCTCATGTGCGATGCACGATGTACGATTTACAGTCGCGGGCATTGATGGCTAGGCACCGGCGTTTGGAAACTCACTCTTCGTCTCTTTCTAAGGGAGACAGTTAGAAAGAGACGAAGAGTGAGTTTCCACCGGTGTCCAGGCATCAATAACCGCGATTGTACGTCAATAAGTCCGTGATTACACCACCCTCACCATCCCTCAGTCGCCATCGTTGAACCTAAGCTTGACCAATATGGATGACGAAAATGCGAGATGCTCGCACGACAAGAAAAATGCACAACCGTCACTGTTGGATTTCCCGTCGGAGGTTTGTATAAGAAAAAAAAGAAAGAAAAAACGTTGAATCCCGTGTTTCACGTGCACGTGCGCTAAACTTTGTTTTTTAATCATCGTTGTTATTTCGTCCATCAAGGCTCGTATTATAACTCTTTTTAAAAAATAGATTCTAATCAGAATTTTTCCGTTTTCTATTCAAAACACAATTTAAATCTAAAAAATACTTAACAGTTTTGATCGGATTCCACTCCGAAAAGTATCCGTAGCAATTGTGCAGTAGTCGCTTGTCGATAGAGTAAAGTGTAGTGAACAGCGACGGTCAACTATCTCTCGTTCAGCCTCCACATCTCTTCCGTCGGATCGTCTTTTTGGTTGTGCGTTCAATTTTTTTATTGTGCTGCATTTCAAATATTCCTGCATATATGCTCTTTTCTAGATACGCTGACGAGAGTACACAGTTTGAGCCTAGTGTGCAAGCAGTTCTACCTGATTTTAAAGGATGACTCACTGTGGAAAAAGCGAATTAACCGCATATGGCCGGATGCTAGCCACTCGCTCTTGTATCCTGGTTAGCTCAAATTGATAGCACCTTACGCCTTGCACGACCACTCATTTTTGTAAATAAGTAAAACACTGTCTATGTCATTTTACGCTAGCGCTGTTCGAACTTGCACATGCATAGGGTATGCAGATTACATTTATTTCGTAGTTAGATTTCATTTCTCTTCATTTTGAAAAAATAATTAAGCGTGTTCTAAAAAAATAAATACTTCTTATTTATAAAACATTCCTTGGATTGAGTTCCATGGACGGCACCGTCAGAATTTCGAGCACTACGGATCCGCCACAGCCCATCGCTACTTTACTTTCAGATTTCGGAGAGATCACCAGCGTGAGTATCATACACATACGATTTGTCTAAAATATCGTATCATTGACTTTGATGAAGAAATTTGTTAAACGTCCATGTGTAAAATAGGAAATACAGTTTCAAAATTAAATTTTTACTTACATTTAAATTTTGAAATCAGATTTTATCATTGTCTTTCGAATGTTGGTGAAGTCCTCTTTAAGATTGAAGACATTCTTACAAGTCTTATCTTGCAATATCTTGCACTATATTAAATATTATATGTAATTGTTCGTGTTTCTATGTTGCAGATGGACTACTTGAACGACACTTTCGCGATATTCGGCGATAATAATGTCGCGGTGTGGCGCCTGAAATAAACGTGTTCAACGAAATGTTAATGAACGGAGAATTTCTATATTCGTCCTACAGCTATTCTATAGCTATATTGCTTTGATATGTTTTTAGTTTTTATTAAGATACTATTCTAACGCGTCTCTTTAATATATGTATAATATAATATAAACGTATATCATGTCGCGAAATTAGATGTATCTACATATTGTTTTGTTGAAAATTTGTTTTAGTAAAAGCTTCATTATAACTTCGTTTGCGATTATAAGCTGACCAATAATCATATAGCTATAATTATAATCTTAACCACGGTCTTACATACAAGTCTGGAAACTCATGCCGATTTTGGTGGTGGGGGATGGTTGTCATAGCGAGGAAGAATTTAGCTCACGGCGTTGTCACCATGCTTCGCTGCCATCATAAAGGCCAGATGGTAACCACGACAAGCATGTAGTAACAATTTTAATTATATAAATTTAATTATAATATAACATAACGTTCTAATTATATATATTTTAATTATATAAAAAAATATAAATAACGGCAGCATTTTTGGGGATGATGCGTGGTTCCCTGACTACGCTGTCTGTTGATGTATCGTTCTTCAAAGTTTTCTCACACACGTAATGGGACGATTTTACTTTTATATTGGTACTCTCTCTTGCCACTTTTTAAATAAATCTATTTTTTCAGAGACTTTAAAAGTTGACTGTTTTACTTTTAGAAATTTATATTTATGGCATATATATAAATTAGTCGCATAGCCACGGACTCTAAGAAGAAGAAGCGTAGCCACGGAGCCACGCGTTATCCCAAAAAATGCGCTGCCGTTATTTATATTTTTTAATTTTTTATATAATTAAAATATATAATGTAATTAAAACGTTATGTTATGGCTGCATTCCGATATTAACTGTCAGTACTGAAAATCAATATTTTATTATATTTTACGTCACGTATACTATAGATTTTCAGTACTGACAGTTGCTGACAGTAAATATCGGAATATAGCCATTATAATTAAAAATTATGTTACTACGTGGTTGTTGTGGTTACCATCTATCCTTTTCGATGACAGCGAAGCATGGTTATAAAGCCGTGAGTTAAATTCTTCCTCGCTAAGACGACCATCCCCCACTACTAGAGTTTCCAGACCTGTGTGTAAGACCTTAACAAATCGCTAGTTATAAGCTTAACTTATAATTATAGCGTATTCCGGATGGAGATCTTTTATGTTGAGAAAAATAAGATAAACATTTTTATACTATTAGTTAAGTGCCATATATTTTATACATTGCATTATCGTGTATTTATCGTATCATTTATCGTTTGTCGTTTTGTAAATTTTATCAAACAAAGTGTAATATTTTAATATAATGCATTTCCTCCTCATGAAACTGCAATACGTCTGCGGACTCGAGAAGCGGCAAAGTATAGAGTACTGTATA
This sequence comes from Harpagoxenus sublaevis, assembly GCA_030770355.1. NCBI lineage: Eukaryota > Metazoa > Arthropoda > Insecta > Hymenoptera > Formicidae > Harpagoxenus > Harpagoxenus sublaevis. The sequence continues at coordinate 23,991 of JASTWR010000483.1, forward strand.
TAGAGACTCTTCGAATATCAGACGCTTGTATATAACATTTATAAAAAAAAAAGTATATCATTTATTCGAATAACAGACAACTTAATTTCCCTATCTTTATCGTCCGCCGAGAATCGTCGCAGGTCCCGTGAACGCGAGATAGATATCAAACTCTCCAGAACGTTGCGCGACATATCGTTCCTATTGACGGAATATCCTTTACGTCGCTCGAGGGATTCTATTAATTTAGTTTCATAAATAAACTAGCAAATTTAATCTTTTTTTTTTTCGATATGAAATAGTCGAATGCAGATCGATTGAGACACAGACACGTACTATAGACTTCTTTCGCGACACCCTGTATAGGTGGTGTCGTGTCGTTCTTGTGCGATGCACGTGGATACATAGGCCTGTTTGTTTTAGCTGAACTTTGTGCACCGTTTATCTTTTCTCTTTTTCTCTCTAACGTGAAAATAAAGAGCGGAAAGATGAACCGTGCAAGAAGTTCAGTTAAAATGGCCTCATGATGCGGCGGATACACGGCAGTTCTTCCGTGTTTACACCACCCACAGTCGCTTTCATTGTACCACCACGTCAATCTCAAGCAGATCAAATAAAAATACTCAGATTCGCACAGTGCGAGAAAAAAAGGATGACGAGAATGAAAGCTGCGCGCACGACATGAAAAATGCGCAACTGTCACTGCTGGATCTTCCAGTGGAAATTTGTTGTTTGTATAAGAAAAAAAGTAACGTCGATTCCCGTGTTTCACGTATGTATACGTGTACAAAACTCCTCTTTTTGATCGTCGCTGTCATTTTGTCCGTCAGGGCACGTATTATAGAACTTTTCGGAATGGATTTCGATCAGAATTATTCCGTTTCCTCTAGAGAAGACAATAGAAATCTAGAAAAAAAAACTAAAAAATTCCGATCTGAATCTGTTTCGAAAAGTTTCGTCGAAATAAGTGTACAATTGTGGCTTGTCGCTAGAATGGCTAGAATAAAGCAACACTCTTTCACTCTTTCTACTCTCTCTCGTTCTGTCGGATTGTCTGTTTGGGTGCGTTTTATTTGTTTATTTTGCTGCATTTCAGATATTCCTGCATATATGCTCCTTCCTAAATACGCCGACGTTAGCACACAGTTTGAGACTAGTGTGCAAGCAGTTCTACCTGATTTTAATGGATGTCTCACTGTGGAAAGAGCGAATTAACCGCATATGGCCGCATGCTAGCCAATCGCTCTTGCGTCCCGGTTACCTCAAATTAATAGTACCTTACGCCTTGCACAAGCAATCATTTTTATAAATCAATAAAACCCTCTGTATGTCATTTTACGTCAGCGCTGTTTAAACTTGCGCATGCATATGCAGATTGCACATTTGTTGCTTACATCGCGTTAGATTTTATTTCGTACTTACAATTAGTTAAATTTTATTTGTGTTCGTTTTGAAAAAATAAGCGTGTTTTAAAAAATATTATGTACTTCTGATATTTATAAAAAATTACATGGAGGAAGCTTGAGCAGTTCTATTTATTGTAATAACCTGATATACATGAAATAAAAACGTGAATAGATCTCTTGAACAAGAATGTGCTTGTAGTTTATTTGTACTTAATTAATTGTATGTGTATATTGTGTATAACACATTTTTTTTACTTAATATTATAGTATGAATGAGCAGCTTCGGTCATATTTCTTAGATGTAAGAATAAGTCACGTGTCATTACAGCATGACGCGACAAAATGTTTTGGATGTCGTCATGCGTTGGGATCGAGAAACAAGCAGCGCTATGGAAACAGCAGGATTCTTTGGAGAAATTGATAGATATGTATAATGTATCTACCTGACTACGACATACGTGCTTTGTTACTGATGCATGTAGGTAACATATTATGCCAAGTGGACATCTCTCCTTGTGGAAAACAATATAATAATGATTCTCGTTTTCAGGATAGATCCACCTGTGTAGCTGGTGACACAAAATGGCAACGTGTTTTGCCGGATATTTCCCTCCAACGAGGAACTACCCTTTTATGAAATCAGAAAAAAAGTCCGCATTGATTCCCCTCATGATAATAAAGAGATCTCAGGTCTGACGGCGATAGACAACACAATCTACAGTTGCAGCTACAAGGAGAACATCATCAAATCGTGGATGCTTACCAACACCAGTCTCATCCGTCAGACAACTTACGAGACGTACGCGATAGCAAAAGTATTCCTTCCGGCCACTTCTCGATAAGAAGACTGAGCGAGAAAGATAATTTCTGTTTGTGGGAAAAATAATCGTTTTCCTCTAAATTATTCAAATTCAGATATAGCGTTCTGTGTTTCGCTTATCGAGACAGATAATTCGGAAACGCGATTCTCTGCATATTACCATTTCGCGCTTATCATTTTCCATTAATGTCAAATATTCCAGATACGAACTGTTTGAGCTGGTGTGCATGTCGTCGTGTCAGAGCAGGCCCTTTTTGCGGCCGGCTCAATCAACGAGATTATATACGTCTTCGCTTCGAGAGCGAGCAATAAGCCGATAATGCGATACCGACCTCACACCGAAGCCGTGACTGGTCTGTTGGAATCGGGGCTAGCCATGAACACGGAATACATCTTATCCGCCCACGGGAATAACACGATGTCCGTTTGGGATCAAAGAACCGGGCGGATCCTGAAGTCTATCACAGTAATGTCCCGTAAACATTCCGTATTTTTACAGAGACGCGGTTACGATGTCGCTGGTATATCTTTCAGATTCCAGATAAATCGTTCCTCGCGTGCATGAGTATGCAACGGGATTGGGTTTGCGTCGGGGATAGCAACGCGAGGCTGCACATGCTAGATTCAAAGAACGATTTTGAGCTAGTGAAATCTTATTCTACCGAGCATACGGACGAGTTAACGGGGGTGCGTATGACGCACGGGTGCCTGATGATATCGAGTTCCATGGACGGCACCGTCAGAATTTCGAGCACTACGGATCCGCCATAGCCCATCGCTACTTTACTTTCAGATTTCGGAGAGATCACCAGCGTGAGTATCATACACATACGATTTGACGAAAATATCGTATCATTGACTTTGATGAAAAAATTTGTTAAACGTCCATGTGTAAAATAGGAAAAACAGTTTCAAAATTAAATTTTTACTTACATTTAAATTTTGAAATCAGGTTTTTTATCATTGTCTTTCAAATGTTGGTGAAGTCCTCTTTAAGATTGAAGACATTTTTACAAGTCTTATCTTGCAATATCTTGCACTATATTAGATATTATATGTAATTGTTCGTGTTTTTATGTTGCAGATGGACTACTTGAACGACACTCTCGCGATATTCGGCGATAATAATGTCGCGGTGTGGCGCCTAAAATAAACGTGTTCAACGAAATGTTAATGAACGGAGAATTTATATATGTGTCCTACAGCTATTTTATAGCTATATTGCTTTGATATGTTCTTAGTTTTTATTAAGATACTATTCTAACGCATCTCTTTAATATATGTATAATATAATATAAACGTATATCATGTCGCGAAATTAGAAGTATCTACATATCGTTTTGTTGAAAATTTGTTTTAGTAAAAGCTTCACTATAACATCGTTTACGATTATAAGCTGACCTATAATCATATAGCTATAATTATAATCTTAACAAATCGCTAGTTATAAGCTTAACTTATAATTATAGCGTTTTCCGGAAATCTATTATGTTGAGAAGAATAAGATAAACATTTTTATACTATTAGTTAAGTACCATATATTTTATACATTGCATTATCGTTTATTTATCGTATCATTTATCGTTTGTCGTTTTGTAAATTTTATCAAACAAGGTGTAATATTTTAATATAATGCATTTCCTCCTCATGAAACTGCAATACGTCTGCGGACTCGAGAAGCGGCAAAGTATAGAGTACTGTATATAGAGACTCTTCGAATATCAGACGCTTGTATATAACATTTATAAAAAAAAAAGTATATCATTTATTCGAATAACAGACAACTTAATTTCCCTATCTTTTTCGTCCGCCGAGAATCGTCGCAGGTCCCGTGAACGCGAGATAGAAATCAAACTCTCCAGAACGTTGCGCGACATATCGTTTCTTTTAACGGAATATCCTTTACGTCGCTCGAGGGACTCTGTTAATTTAGTTTTATAAATAAACTAGCAATTTTAATCGTTTTTTCCGATATGAAAAAGTCGAATGCAGATCGATCGAGACACGTATTATAGACTTCTTTCGCGACACGCTGTATAGGTAATGTCGTGTCGTTCTTGTGCGATGCACGTGGATACATAAGCCTGTTCGTTTTAGCTGAACTTTTTGCACAGTTTATCTTTTCTCTTTTTCTCTCTAACGTGAAAAGAAAGAGCGGAAAGATGAACCGTGCAAGAAGTTCAGTTAAAATGGCCTCATGAAGTAATGATGCGGCGGATACACGGCAGTTAACTTCCGTGTTTACACCACCCACAGTCGCTTTCATTGTACCACCGTCACCGCGTCAATCTTGAGCAGATCAAATAAAAATACTCAGATTCGCACAGTGCAAGAAAAAATGGATTACGAGAATGCAAGCTGCGCGCACGACATGGAAAATGCACAACTGTCACTGCTGGATCTTCCGGCAGAGGTTTGTAGTTTGTATAAGAAAAAAAGTAACGTCGGTTCCCGTGTTTCACGTGTATATACGTGCGCGAAATTTCCTTTTTTAATCGTCGCTGTCATTTCATCCGTCAGGACACGTATTATGAAACTTTTCAGAATGGATTCCGATCAGAATTATTCTGTTTTCTCTAGAGACACAATATAAATCAAAAAAAAAATAAACAATTCCAATTTAAATCCGTTTCGAAAAGTTTTGTCGTAATATGTGTACAATTGTGGCTTGTCGCTAGAATGGCTAGAGTAAAATGTCTTAAACAGCCAGAACAGCGACGGTCGCACTCTCACCCTTTCTACTCTCTTTCGTTCTGTCGGATTGTATGTTTGGTTGTGCGTTTTATTTGTTTATTGTTCTGCATTTCAGATATTCCTGCATATATGCTCCTTCCTAGATACGCCGACGTTAGTACACAGTTTGAGCCTAGTGTGCAAGCAGTTCTACCTGATTTTACTGGATGACTCACTGTGGAAAGAGCGAATTAACCGCATATGGCCGGATGCTAGCCACTCGCTCTTGTATCCTGGTTAGCTCAAATTGATAGCACCTTACGCCTTGCACGACCACTCATTTTTGTAAATATGTAAAACACTGTCTATGTCATTCTACGCCAGTGCTGTTCGAACTTGCTCATGCATGGGCAGATTGCACATCAGTTGCTTACATCACGTTAGATTTTATTTTGTTATAGTTAGATTTTATTTCTGTTTATTTTGAAAAAATAAACGTGTTCTAAAAAAATAAATTCTTCTTATTCATAAAACATCCCTTGGAACAGCTTCATTTATTGCAATTACCTGATGTGCATGAAGTAAAAACGTGAATAGATCTCTTGATCAAGAATGTGCTTGTAGTTTATTTGTGCTTAATTAATTGTATGTGTATGCATTCCTATTGTACTCAATATTATAGTATGAATAAGCAGCTTTCGTCATATTTCTTAGATGTAAGAAGTCACGTGTCATTGCAGTGAGACCCGACAAACTGTTTTGCAAGTTTTCATGTGTTGCGATCGAAAAACAAACAGCGCTGTGGAAACAGCAGGATTCTATGGAAAAATTGATAATCACGTACGCACAGTACGGCACAATAGCTGCTCCGTTACTGATGCACGTAGGTAGTACATTATGCCAAGCGTCTTTGAGATCTCTCCCTACGGAAAACGACATAATGATGATAAATTCTTGTTTTCAAGATGTAACCACGAGTATAGCTGGTACAAATAATGGCGCCCTGGTTTACTGGAAACTTCCCTTTTGCGAGAAACTACCCTCTGATGAAATCAAGAACACCGTCTGCATCGAATCCGCGCATAATGGATTTATCTGTGATCTGACGGCGATAGACAACACGATCTACAGTTGCAGCTACAGGGAGAGCGTCATCAAATCGTGGATGCTCACCAACACCAGTCTCGTCCGTCAAACAACTTACAAGACGTACGCGACAGCAAAAGTGTTGATGATGCGTGGTGTAAGAACAGAGAATGGAATACAATCATCAATATGAACTTTTATTGTAAAAATAAACCGAGTGAAAAACCGTATCTCAACTAGACGTAGAAAAGTATATTTGTGAACAGAACAGCGCGCTCAGTATAACCAACTTCGAAAAAATTAACAGTGTAGCAGTACGACTTACCAACTACTTTAGGAACTAAATAACGTCGTGAACATAGACTAAATACATAAGATAGATGCACTAGCAAACTATAGATAACTAGAGGGAAATTTGAACGTTTACTCTACCACTTCCCCTCAAACTTAAAATTTTTTTTCTCTTCCACAACAATGGTTTAGAATATGAATAATATTAACTTTCCTCTTCTACAAAGCATGAATAATATTAAGAATAATGAATCTTAGAGTCTATATAACTAAAGTCCACAGTTAGTGTTCAATCATGCCCAACTTTTCACGCAACCTTTGAAATTGTACGCGCGGAATCGGTTTCGTCATGATGTCTGCGACTTGCTCTCCGCTTGGAATGTGCTCAATCTTCAGCTCGCCGTTTTGAACCCTTTCACGTACAAAATGAGCACGTACATCTATGTGCTTAGAACGCTTATGAAAGGTCGGATTTTTCGCTAGCTTGATAGCACTAGCGTTGTCCACCAGAAGTAGAGGCACGGTTTTCAATGGCGAAATCTCGTTGAATAACCGACTCAGCCATACAGCATCCTTTGCAGCTTCGCTGGCGGCTACGTATTCCGCCTCCGTAGTAGATAAGGCAACACTCTGCTGCCGCTTACTCGCCCAGACGATAGCTCCTCCGCTGAACTTGAAGACCATGCCACTGACCGAGCGTCGCGTAGCTTCGTCGCTTGCATAGTCGGCGTCGCTGTAAGACTCCAGCTCACCGGCCACTCCAGGAGCCTTATACTGAATGCCCATTGTAGTCGTGCCCTTGAGGTATTTCAGAATACGCTTGACCATGGCCCAATGCTGTTCCTTAGGCTTCTCAAGAAATTGTGATGCGTAACCCACAGCGAACGCGATGTCCGGTCGCGTGGCCACTGCCAGATATATTAGGCATCCCACTGCCTCTCGATATGGAGCATTTGTAATCTCTGCATCTGCCACTTCTTCTGTCAGTTGACACCTCTCGATGGGAGTCGAAACCGAATTCGCATTTTCCATGTTGAAACGTCGAAGGATGTCCTCAGTATATTTCTTCTGGCTGATAACTATTGAACCGTCGTCAAGACGATCGATCAAGACGTTCAGAAAACATCCGGCTGGCTCAGCCGTTATTCTAAATTCCGCCTTCAATCTGCTCAGGAATTTCTCAATGGTAGTTTTCTTCTTGGCAGCAACCAAACCGTCGTCGACGTAAACCCCTACAATTAGTTTATCGTCATCGGAGTCACGATAGAATAAACACGGGTCTGCAGCACTCTCTTGCAATTCAAAAGAAAACATGACTTCTTTGAGTCGCTCGTTCCAGCGTCTCGGGGACTGTTTTAAACCATACAGACTTCTCCGCAGTTTACATACACGCAGGCTGCCGTCCTCATATCCTTCAGGCTGTTGCATATAAATCTCCTCTTCGATCACGCCATTTAAAAAACGCTGTTTTGACGTCAAATTGCTCCAGTTCCAAGTTCTCATTTGCCGCAATACTTATCACCGCCCAAATGGTGTCGTAGCGTACAACAGGGCTGAAGGTCTCGTTGTAATCGATCCCTTCACGTTGATTGAATCCTCGAACGACCAAACGTGCCTTGTATCGAATGATTTTTCCATCAACGTCGCGTTTTAATCGATAGATCCAACGGTTCGTAATAGCCTTGCGGCCTGCCGGCAGTTCGACCAAGTCCCACGTCGAATTTTCTTCCAGCGAAGTCATCTCCTCCTCTATCGCTGCGATCCAATGCGCCTTTTCCTCTGACTTCATTGCCTCGCTATAATTCCTCGGCTCATCTACTTCAGCAATCATCATTTCTATCAGACGCTTTGGTGCCTGTAAGTTTTGTCGATCTTGCAGTTGCCGTCCTGCCGTGGAAGACGCTGGAGTCTCCCATGTCTGCTTTTCCGACGAATCCGGTGCTGGTAATTCCGGCGATGACTCAGGCGATGACTTAACCGAATCGGATTCACTTTTCTGTTCGTCGGTTTGGGCATCATCGTTCGTTTCACCAGGAAACAGAGTCAACAGTTTTCCCGCGGTTTCCAGCTCAAACACGACATCCTTACTTCGAACTATACGGTTCTCTGACTTGAGCCATACACGAAAGCCGTCCATGTTGTCAGAGTATCCGACAAACACGCCGTGTTTTCCTTTCTTGTCCCACTTTTTGCGCTTTTCTTTTGGTATATGCACGTAGCATCCGGTGCCAAACACATGAAACCTTTCCAGGTGAATGCTCTTCCCCGTAAACAGCTCATACGGCGTTTTTCCATCAATGCTGCTTGGTCCGGTGAGGTTTAAAGTGTAAACTGCAGCATTTACTGTTTCGGCCCACAAAAACTTAGGCAAGTTCTTCGCCAGAAGCATCGTTCGAGCAAGTTCCACCACGGTTCTGTTAGTCCGTTCAGCACAACCGTTTTGTTGTGGGGTGTATGGGTTCGTGATAGCCAGCGTTACTCCGTTTGACGTCAATAGTTTTCGCACTTCAGTGTTGTCGAACTCCGTGCCACCGTCGCACTGGAAAATCTTCATCGGTCGCCCACGTTGATTCTTGATGACTTGCAGCATCTCAGCAATCTTTCCTGCAGTTTCCGATTTTTCCTTGAGGAAGTAAACCATGCGTAATCTAGAGAAATCGCATGTGAAACATACGAAGTACTTTGATCCTCCCAGAGATGCACATTCCATCGGACCGCACAAATCAGCATGTATAATCTCGACAGATTCTGTAGCACGCTGTTGACGCTCGCAAAAACTGCTTCGATGCTGCTTGCCTTCCACACAAGCTCCGCAAAACTGCTCATCCTCCACGAAGTCAATTCCGCGTTCCTTGAGTAGCTTCTTCACATGTCGTTTGTTTTGGTGTCGCAGCTTCTTGTGCCAAATGTGCAAGGTATCCTTTGATGACACATTTACCTCACTGAGAGCCTCCGGATGCTTGATTCGGATCATCATTTTGAACAATTGACCGGCCCGAACACCACGAGCTTTGACAACGCCGTCCTTCGTGAATTTGCATTCGTTCTTAGAGAAGTTGAACGACATTCCTTTGTCGAGCGCTGATGTAACCGAAAACAAATTTCTGCGCGCAGTTGGCACGTACAGGACGTTTTCCATATAACAAGGTGTCCGATTTTCATCAACGAGTGCTTCGAATTTAATAGTGCCCTTGCCAAGAGCGTCCATCGTTGATTTATCGCCAATGTATATTTTAACCGGAGATACAAACCGTTCAAAGGACGCAAACCATTCACCATGATGAGTTACGTGATCCGTTGCACCAGAATCAGCGATCCACATGTCGTTTTCTTCGACGCTGAGGGCCTCACAGATGAACGCCTCGTCCTTCGATCCGTCTTTCGAAGTGCTTGTTTCACCTTGCTTTTTCTTTTTGCAATCACGTCGAATGTGACCGACGCCATTACACCGATAGCACCTGAAATTCGAAAACTTTTCCTTGTTACCTTCACCTGTAGATTCGGCTGGTTTCTTCGACTGGTTACTTTTATTACTGCAAGTACTACCACGGCCACTCTTTCCTCGGATTTTGGCTTTAGTTGCCATTAGTGCTACCAACTCATCCTGCTTTTCAGCTCGTTGTTGTCAACGCTTTTCATCGGACGTCAGCACTCCCACCAAGTTAGCGACTGTTTGTTGATTTTCAGGCCTCGCCCACCACGCCTGTCGAAGACTCTCGTAGTCATCCAGAAGCAAGTCCACTAATTTAACCATAAGCGATGACTCATCTGGCTTCACATTCAACTGCTGCATCCGTAGAATAAGACCTTCAAACTTTGCAATATGTGTTACTATATCATCGACCGAATTCTTATTAAAACTAAAGAATTCTGTTTGAACCGTATGTGCAGCCTGTTTCGTTTGCTGTTCGTAAACTGAATGTAACTTAAGCCACATGTCTCGCCGATTCGCACGTCACCAGCAGCGCCATTACCTTAGATTCCAGAGTTTTCACAATTATTTGACTCGCGGCACGATCCGCCTTGTCCCATGCTTTCAGATTTACCTGGTATGCAGCTTGTGTATCAGCGCCGCAGTCGCTACCAACGGCGCCGGTTTCTGAACTTCGCCGTTGCAAACCTCGTATGCTCCCTCGGTTCCACGCAGCAAGTTTTTCACCGCAAATTTCCAGATGTTCCAGTTCTCGGCATTATTTTCGTCAATGTTTACTGTAACAACACCCTTCCACTTATGAGGAACCACGCTCTGCTACCATGTTGATGATGCGTGGTGTAAGAACAGAGAATGGAATACAATCATCAATATAAACTTTTAAAATCTTTAATCGACTAAACTGGCAATATTCAATCATCTTTTTCGAAATGAACTTATTTGAAAGACTGCGAGCCGACCAGATTTGTCAGATTCACACAGCACGTTTCAGATCAAATCGAGATGATGAAATTCGACCATGGAATTGGTCCGTGGATGTAGATAGTTTAAATTAATTTTAATTTTTATTGCGAAAATAACTCATGTAAAAAGCTACCGACGAAGGCTCATTACCACGCGTTATTTTCCGTTTTTAACGCTGAAGCACCGTATTCTTAATTACATTATAACTGCCGGCATATGAAAAAATAAATTATCACGATATAGACAATTACGGTTCTAGTTATACACCGCATACATATTTCCCTCGGTTCCAAGTAATTGCGCGATCGATATATCAGTAACAATAACCGCATTAACCATGTTACAAATTTTCGTAACGCGCCAGTGCATGAATTATGTCGACATGCGAGCGGATAAATGTCAAAACAAGCTGAAATGACGCACCATCCCGGAGGACTTCCGATATATATCGCTTCTCATTTGCGCCATGCCACGTTAATCTTACCACGGAGGTGGATAAGCGCGAATGTGAGTATATAATACGCACGCGAGTACGCAATGTACGCATGCGAATGTTCGGCTCGCAGTCTTTCAAATAAGTTCATTTCGAAAAAGATGATTGAATATTGCCAGTTTAGTCGATTAAAGATTTTGAATTTGTTTAATTATCACTGGCGAATTAAGTAATGTATTATTATTATAAACTTTTATTGTAAAAGTAAACCGAGTGAAAAACCGTATCTCAACTAGACGTAGAAAAGTATATTAGTGAACAGAACAGCGCGCTCAGTATAGCCAACTTCGAAAAAATTAACAGTGTAGCAGTACGACTTACCAACTACTTTAGGAACTAAATAACGTCGTGAACATAGACTAAATACATAAGATAGATGCACTAGCAAACTATAGATAACTAGAGGGAAATTTGAACGTTTACTCTAACAAAAAGTATTCCTTTCGGCCACTTCTCGATAAAAAGACTGAGCGAAGAAGATAATTCCTGTTTATGGGAAAAATAATCGTTTCCTTTCAAATTATGCGAATGCAGATATCGCGTTCTATGTTTCGCTTATCGAGACAGATAATTCGAAAACGCGATTCTAAAATTCACTCTTTATTAAACCGTATTACCCTGCATACCTATTACCATTTCGCGCGTATCATTTTCCATCAACGTCAAATATTCCAGGAACGTGCCAGGTGCGCTGGCACTGTGCGTGTCGTCGTGTCCAGAGCGGTCTCTCTTTGCGACCGGCTCGGACAGGCAAACCGTTCGATTCGAGATCGCATAAGCAGATCTGACAGTACCGGCCGCACACCGGAGCCGTGCAAGAGCTGGCCATGAACACAGACTACATCGTGTCCGCCAGCGTGCCCAACACAGTGGCCGTTTGCGATCAGAGAGCCGGACGAATCATGAAATCTATCACAGTAATGTCATCCCATATTTTTAACATCGAGAAAATAAACGCTGTTATACGATGTCGCAGGTATATGTCTTAGATGTCAGGGTTACCTACGTGTATGAGTATGCAACGGGATTGGGTTTTCGTCGGGGACATTGACGCGAAGCTACACGTGCTAAATCCAAAAAACGATTTCGAGCTAGTGAAATCCTACTCCACCGAGCATACACAATGGATAACGGGAGTGCATCTGACGCACGGGTGCCTGATAACGAGTTCCAAGGACGGCACCGTAAGAATTTCGTCTTTGAAAGATCCAAGATACAAATCGAACGTTGAAAATTAAATTTTTACTTACATTTAAATTTCAAAAACAAGTTTTATCATTGTCCACGGAATGTTGGTAAAATCTGTCTTAAAATTGACGCACTCGACATTCTAACAAGTCTTGTCTTGCACTATAAAGTTAAGTATTATATGTAATTGTTCGTGTCTTTTATGTTGCAGATGGACTATTTGAATAACACTCTCGCGATATCCGGCGGAATTACTATCGCGGTATGGCGTCCGAAATCGAAGAAATATCAATAGATAGAGAATTTCTGTATAATGTGTTCTATAGCTATTCTATAGCTGTATTGCTTTGATATGTAATAAATGTGATGTGTTTCTAGTTTCTTCATTAAGACACTATTCTAACGCATCTCTTTAATATATAGGGGAGACCGGGGCTAACTCAACACCGGGGCAAACTTGACACTAGGCTTTTTGCCTATTCAAATCTATCGTAGAAACTTGCCTTTCCTATGGTAAATGCGTCTTTATATGCCAGTGTTGTCAACGGAATTTGGTAACATTCTGAGTTATGATGCAACTTCTAGTGCGACATAAGCGTTTTTGATGGTGAAAAATAATTTTTCTGATCTCTCGAAAATTTCTACTCTTTGATCGAGCTTTACTCTTACAAATCTACCATTAAGTTATGTTGATGGAAAATTCGATGCTCTATACGAATCCGATAATAGTTTTTGCATATTTTCAAAATTTATATGTTTTTGGAGTGACAAAAGTGAAAAACGACGTTTGGGGCAAAGTCGACACCACGCCACCGGGGCAAAGTCGACACTAACTTGAAAAAAATCGAAGTAGTTATCTTTGTACCTCGAAAAAATCCAAGTAATATCTTTACCTTAAAAAAACCAAAGTAATATATTTACCTTGAAAAAATCGAAGTAATATGTTTACCTTGAACAAATCGAAGTAGTTATCATTGTACCTCGAAAAAATTCAATATCTTTACCTTAAAAAAACCAAAGAAATATATTTACCTTGAAAAAATCGAAGTAATATATTTATTACAAAAAAAAGAAATAATATCTTTAAATTATGCGCCAATTAAATATATATTATATCGAAAAATAACTATTGTTCTTTTAAAAAATGTATTCCCATTAAAGTGAAAAAATTAATATAAAATGTGAAAAATTTTAGTAAAAAAAACTTGGCGCTGCTAAACATAATAATATATATTAATGAAACAATTTCTATAAATGGAAAAAATACTTTAAATTAATGTGTGAAAGTCTCTACATTTACATTGTAATTATTAATTTAATATTTTAAATTAGCTATTTATTGCTTTCAAATATTTTAAAATTTGGCAGCGCCAAGTTTTTTTCACTAAAATTTTTCACATTTTATATTAATTTTTTCACTTTAATGGAAATACATTTTTTAAAAGAACAATAGTTATTTTTCGATATAATATATATTAATTGGCGCATAATTTAAAGATATTATTTTTTTTTTGTAATAAATATATTACTTCGATTTTTTCAAGGTAAATATATTAACGAGAAAATATTTATTAATTTCGACAACGATTGGCTAGCTAAAAGATGTTAATTAAAATTTAGAATTTATTGCGAAAAATATTACCCCAGCCAGGGTTTGAACCTGGAACCTCCCGCTCTCCGTGCAGGCGTCGTCCCAATTCGACCACTGAGGCATGTGGTAATATTTATCGCAATAACAAACTTATATACCTATCTTATTATTAGTTCCAACATTAGAAAACTGCGCGCCGACTTGGTTTGTCAGACTTTCAACACAGCTCCTGTTGGAGTATATCCCCTCCCTTCCCCTTAGTTAAATTGATTCGATTAAACTAATGTTAACATCATTTTTTAGGTCGATGATGTGTAATAAACAGAAAAGAATGGTATATTCCGCCAATAATTGATTAACGAGAAAATATTTATTAATTTCAACAACGATTGGCTAGCTAAAAGATGTTAATTAAAATTTAGAATTTATTGCGAAAAATATTACCCCAGCCAGGGTTTGAACCTGGAACCTCCCGCTCTCCGTGCAGGCGTCGTCCCAATTCGACCACTGAGGCATGTGGTAATATTTATCGCAATAACAAACTTATATACCTATCTTATTATTAGTTCCAACATTAGAAAACTGCGCGCCGACTTGGTTTGTCAGACTTTCAACACAGCTCCTGTTGGAGTATATCCCCTCCCTTCCCCTTAGTTAAATTGATTCGATTAAACTAATGTTAACATCATTTTTTAGGTCGATGATGTGTAATAAACAGAAAAGAATGGTATATTCCGCCAATAATTGATTAACAAGAAAATATTTATTAATTTCGACAACAATTGGCTAGCTAAAAGATGTTAATTAAAATTTAGAATTTATTGCGAAAAATATTACCCCAGCCAGGGTTTGAACCTGGAACCTCCCGCTCTCCGTGCAGGCGTCGTCCCAATTCGACCACTGAGGCATGTGGTAATATTTATCGCAATAACAAACTTATATACCTATCTTATTATTAGTTCCAACATTAGAAAACTGCGCGCCGACTTGGTTTGTCAGACTTTCAACACAGCTTCTGTTGGTGGAATATACCATTCTTTTCTGTTTATTACACATCATCGACCTAAAAAATGATGTTAACATTAGTTTAATCGAATCAATTTAACTAAGGGGAAGGGAGGGGATATACTCCAACAGGAGCTGTGTTGAAAGTCTGACAAACCAAGTCGGCGCGCAGTTTTCTAATGTTGGAACTAATAATAAGATAGGTATATAAGTTTGTTATTGCGATAAATATTACCACATGCCTCAGTGGTCGAATTGGGACGACGCCTGCACGGAGAGCGGGAGGTTCCAGGTTCAAACCCTGGCTGGGGTAATATTTTTCGCAATAAATTCTAAATTTTAATTAACATCTTTTAGCTAGCCAATCGTTGTCGAAATTAATAAATATTTTCTCGTTAATCAATTATTGGCGGAATATACCATTCTTTTCTGTTTATTACACATCATCGACCTAAAAAATGATGTTAACATTAGTTTAATCGAATCAATTTAACTAAGGGGAAGGGAGGGGATATACTCCAACAGGAGCTGTGTTGAAAGTCTGACAAACCAAGTCGGCGCGCAGTTTTCTAATGTTGGAACTAATAATAAGATAGGTATATAAGTTTGTTATTGCGATAAATATTACCACATGCCTCAGTGGTCGAATTGGGACGACGCCTGCACGGAGAGCGGGAGGTTCCAGGTTCAAACCCTGGCTGGGGTAATATTTTTCGCAATAAATTCTAAATTTTAATTAACATCTTTTAGCTAGCCAATCGTTGTCGAAATTAATAAATATTTTCTCGTTAATCAATTATTGGCGGAATATACCATTCTTTTCTGTAAATATATTACTTTGGTTTTTTTAAGGTAAAGATATTGGATTTTTTCGAGGTACAAAGATAACTACTTCGATTTTTTCAAGGTAAACATATTACTTCGATTTTTTCAAGGTAAATATATTACTTTGGGTTTTTTAAGGTAAAGATATTACTTGGATTTTTTCGAGGTACAAAGATAACTACTTCGATTTTTTTCAAGGTACACCACGCGTGCTTGGCGTCTTTTTTTCACCTTTTTGTAAAAGATAATTTTGTACGGATATCACCCCTTTTTGTTATAGATACATCAAACGCCATAATGTCTATCGACATCAGTAGGAGGGAGAGACGGGTTTCACCTCGCGCGGGAACTACCTCCAAACGGGGTAGGTGCGGTGGGACGGGAAGCGTGTACAGCAGCACCATCTGTTGTGCGGTGCTGTGACCACGCGCTTCCCCCCTCCAACCGCACGACCCCGCCTGGAGATAGTTCCCGTGTGAGAATGAAACCCCCGTCGGGTGGGGGGTCGACCGACCCACCACTCCGACCGCCCGCGGGCCTCCTCCAAACGTCTCCCCCGGTACGTGTACCGCGTGAGACTGGTCGCGTTAAGCAAGACGCTGACTTCCTACCTTGCGCCTCGTCTCTTTCTCTCTCTCCGATATGCTAACCCTCACATCGAGCATACACGTGTTATTACGCAATCGATCAAGGTTATCGCATGTTGCTCACGACATGACGAATGCGTGATTTTTATTAGATTGTACGTCGCTGGAGGGCATAAGTCGGTAACCGCAAAGTATCTCATCGCAGTTTGTTTTTAGATTCGCGTTCAGCATTATCTCATCGCAGTCTTTTTTAGATTCGCGTTCTACGCTAGGTATACAAACAGGTAGGTATATATAAACGTGTTCGTTTCCGATGCCGCTTGCATATCGTAATATACCTACGCGCGGTGCAGCGTCGTTCTTCTTGCTTTTCGCGTTCAAAGATTGTGAAAAAAAGAAAAAAAAATGTCCAGAAAATGGAAAAGTATGAGGAAATCGCGTCCAACGTGAGCGGTAGTGATAATGCCAACGCAGTTACATATCTCTCGACTTTCACCTATCTCTCGAGTTCCGAGATGAATTCTGATTGTGAGTGCAAGGAACGCGACAGTGATAGTGATCTGTGTTGCTACGAGACGCTATCGACGTCGACGACAGATAGCACTCATAGCGATGTTTCACGGAAGTCCGATCAGTCTGACAATTTGTATGACGTAAATGAAGATTTAGGGAGCCACGTTGTGAAGGAGCAACGTCGATGGAATCTGCCGACGTATCATTTGCGAAGGGAAATTGGAATTCTGGATGCGCATGAGAAAGTGTGGATTCAAACGGTGATCGCGTACAGTTTTAGAGCGGTGCGTTACTATCGTACAATACCGAGACGTATCACGAAAAGGGGGGTAAACGGTAAGAGTCGGGTGGAGTATCGTCGCGATATTTGTGAAAGGTTAAAATTTGAAATACCCTCGAGCAATTACGCCGTGTGGTTGCGATAAAAGAGAGAGAGAGAGAGAGAGAGAGAGAGAGAGAGAGAGAGAGAAAGAATATGGAGGAGCGTCAAAAGCAAGAGTATCTCGATCTTCTCGAACGCGAGACGATCGTCGACTCGGTAGATTCGTATCGCGCATGGTCGCGACGTTGTGACGCGCTTCTAGAGATAATGCGCGAGGAATATCGTGGACGATCTCGAATGACGACGTTTACTGGAGAAATCAATTCTTTGGCCTGTCGAATTGCGATATTACTGGGAGTCAGGAATCAGAGTCTGTGTCGACGTTTTTTCGCGCACGTGGGTGCCGGTCTCGATGAACCATCCACGTCTTCGTCGGTGCCGTCGTCGTCAGCGTCGGCGTCGACGTCGAGAGGATTTTCGTGGGCGGAGATCGATACGGCCTTCGATAGACGCGTCCTGACCGGTGTGGTGATAAATCAGGATCACATCGAGCCTCGACGGTTTCTCGAGGAGACGAGAGACACGGTGCTCGGTCATGTGCGCGATAATCTCGAGAGACATGGTTGTCTCAAGGTCAACACTCTTTTCAATGGAGAATTTGTCATCACGAGTGGTGAAACCGCGGTCAAGAGTATCGCTACAAGCAACTATATGCTTCTTCCCACGTCAGATCTGTTAGAATGGTACGATAGGCGCGTGATGGACGTAACTCTAACGGCTCTCGAAGAGTTTCAGGAACGGGACAGCGGATGGGCGTTGTCGCGTATATCAAATTTGATGGTGAATATCAACAAGTGCAATCCTATGTGCGCGGGATGCTGGATGGAGATTCCATCGTGGATAAAACATACGCGATCGGTGGTCAACGTGAAGAGGATGGACAACGCGTGTTTCGCTCGGTCGATCGTCGCCGCGTTGTATCCGGTTCCGAAAAATCCGGCAAGATGGTACGAGTATCCTCCTTATTCGACGATATTGAATTTTGACGGAATCGAGTTTCCCATGGCTCTGAGGTGTATCACCAAATTCGAACGTCTCAACGATATATCCGTAAACGTGTTCACCGTTCGCGAGGGAGAGGTGAGGACAAATAGAAAGAGGAAGAACGTGCGGAACGAAGTGATTGTTCCTCTGCGTCTCACCGATGATAAGAGAGATTGTCACGTTAATTTGTTGTACCTGAAGGATGCGCGACCCGGCGTTAATGTTGGTCATTACGCGTGGATAAGGAATCTCTCTCGATTGGTGTCGTCACAGCTGAGCTGTAATAATTCGATAAAGCATATATGTGATCGGTATGTATAAAAAAAAAAGATAAAAAATATGACGGACCAGAGTATACTGTTTTTTTTTTATCTTTCAGCTGTCTGCACTACTTCGGTACGACTGAGAGATTGATCGCTCACGGTGTGGACTGCGGAAAGATGAACGACTGCGCCATTCTTCTTCCGAGCGACGACGAGAAGTTCCTGTTTTTTCAAAATCAGATCAGGAAAGAGCGACTCTCCTTCGTGGTGTACGCTGACCTGGAATGCGTGCTGGAGAAGAGGGATGAAGCGGATCATCAAGCGACATTCGACGCGACTCATATATATCAGCATCACAGACCGTTCAGCGTCGGTTATTATCTGTGTTGCTTGTACAATCAAAATTTATCCATGTACAGATCGCGACGCGGCGAGGATTGCGTGTCGTGGTTCGTGAATGAGCTCAACGATATTGCGCATCGTGTGAGAACGATACTCACTAGAAACGTGATCATGGCGGAGTTCACGTTGGAAAAGAGAAGCGAATTTTTTAACGCGACGCGTTGTCACATATGCGGTCGATTTTTTCAACAGGATGATTATCGTGTGCGCAATCACTGTCATTTGACCGGTCGGTACAGAGGTCCCGCACATTTGTCTTGTAATTTAAATTACAAAGATTCGTTTGTCATACCTGTGTTTTTTCACAATTTGTCGGGTTACGATGCTCATTTTATTATAAAAGACATAGCCAATAGTTTCGAGGGTCGTGTCGACTTGCTACCGATTAACAAGGAGACGTACATATCGTTCACGAAGAACGTTAAAGAGGAGAAGCACAATTGTTGGGGAAATCGCGTTAAGTTACGATTCGTGGATTCGTTCAGGTTTCTTGGTACCAGTCTTGAGAAATTAGTGTCGTATCTCGACAAGTCCAGGCTGAGGATTACGCGGTCTGAGTTTTGGGATATTAGCGAGGAAGATTTCGATTTGCTCACGCGAAAGGGCGTATTTCCGTACGAGTATGTCGATAGCGTGGATAAACTGTCGGAGACCGAGCTGCCACCGCGCGTGCTCTTCTTTAGTTCGCTGTCCGGCGACGTCGCGAGCGAGAGCGATTACGAGCACGCGTTGAACGTTTGGCGTTGTTTTCGCGTAAAGAATCTCGGCGAGTATAGCGACCTGTATCTTAAGACGGATGTATTGCTTCTGGCGGATATTTTCGAAAATTTTCGCAACAACTGCGTCGACAGTTACGGATTGGATCCCGCGCATTATTATACTCTACCGGGATACACGTGGGACGCTATGTTGAAGCACACGGGTGTTCGATTCGAACTGCTTACCGATATTGATATGTTGCTGTTCGTGGAGCGCGGTATTCGCGGCGGTCTTAGCTAATGCTCGCACAGATACGCGCAAGCCAACAACCTGTACATGTCGTCGTACGATTGGTCAGAACCGTCGACGTACCTTATGTATTTTGACGTGAACAATCTGTACGGCTGGGCGATGTGCGAGCCCTTACCCTACGCGGACTTTCGATGGCTTGACGATCCCGAGAGTTTTAACGTTATGTCCGTGACGTCGGACTTGTCTATCGGTTACATCCTAGAGGTTGACCTCGCGTATCCGCGGGAGCTCCACGACGCCCACGCGGATCTTCCGTTTTGCCCGACGCGAGAAAAACCTCCAGAAAAACGATACAAGAAACTTCTGGCCACTATCTATGACAAGTCGCGTTACGTCGTGCATTATCGAAATTTGCAGCAATGCGTGCAATACGGGTTGTGCGTAACGAAGATTTATCGTGTGTTGCAATTCGCGCAATCTCGGTGGCTTAGCAGTTATATAGAGCTGTATATAGAATCTGTACGGCTGGGCGATGTGCGAGCCCTTACCCTACGCGGACTTTCGATGGCTTGACGATCCCGAGAGTTTTAACGTTATGTCCGTGACGTCGGACTTGTCTATCGGTTACATCCTAGAGGTTGACCTCGCGTATCCGCGGGAGCTCCACGACGCCCACGCGGATCTTCCGTTTTGCCCGACGCGAGAAAAACCTCCAGAAAAACGATACAAGAAACTTCTGGCCACTATCTATGACAAGTCGCGTTACGTCGTGCATTATCGAAATTTGCAGCAATGCGTGCAATACGGGTTGTGCGTAACGAAGATTTATCGTGTGTTGCAATTCGCGCAATCTCGGTGGCTTAGCAGTTATATAGAGCTTAACACGTTATTTAGAACTCTCGCGAATAACGAGTTTGAGAGAAATATGTACAAATTAATGAACAACGCGGTATTTGGGAAAACAATGGAGAACGTGCGCGAGCATGTCGATGTGCGACTCGTCATGCGCTGGGACGGCTTATACGGCGCTGAGGCAATGATCGCTAAGCCGAATTTTCACAGTAGAAGCGTTTTCTCGGAGGATTTGATGGCCGTCGAGCTACGCAGGCTCGAGGTGAAATACAACAAGCCGATCTACGTGGGCATGTGCATTCTAGAGATATCTAAGATGCTCGTGTATGATTTTCATTACAATTATATGGTACCGTTGTATCGCGATAGGTGTAAACTAATGTACACGGACACCGATAGCTTGATATATCATCTACAATGCGACGATGCGTACGAGAATATCATGCGTGATATTGCGAGATTTGATACGAGTGACTATCCCGAGGGCAATGTGTACGGTATGCCGCGCGCGAACAAGAAAATACCCGGTCTGATGAAAGATGAAAACAACGGTGCGATAATGACTGAGTTTGTAGGGCTCAGAGCGAAGATGTACGCTCTGAAGGTGATTGGTAAAGACGACACTAAGAGGATAAAGGGTGTAAAGAGGAACGTGGTTGCGAGAATGATAACGTTCGACGATTACAAGCGGTGTCTGTTCAACTTGACGGAGCAGTCGCGACGTCAGTCGTGCTTGCGCTCGAAGCTGCACGAGGTGTACACGGTGTCCGAGTTGAAGCTAGCTCTTAGTCCCTACGACGATAAACAATGCGTTGAACCCGATTCTTTCGACACTCTACCGTGGGGACATTACGGAATATCAGTGAGGGAAAATGGAGGGGGATCGCGCAAAGAATAAACGCGCGAGATACTTTCTTATATACATATAATATATATTTTTATTGTTTTGTTTTATTATCACATTAGTTTTTTTTTTATTAATTTCTTTTTGGTTTTTTCTCTTTATCATATTATATTTTTTTTTATTAATCCTTGGTAGAAGAATTACGCTGCCTTAATGGTGGTAAATAATATTTAAAATAATATATATTTTCATTGTTTGTTCTATTATCACATTAGATTTTTTATTAATTTTTTGTTTTTTCTCTTTATCACATTATATTTGTTTTTTATTAATTCTTGGTGGAAGAACTACGCTGCCTTAGTGGCGGTAAATAATATTTAAACTATATGGGGAAGAACTACGCTGTTTTTTAATGCGTTGTAATATAGAAAAAAAATGTATTGTAACAAAAATGTTGAAATAGGCTCGGAAGACAAAGAACCAAAGAAGGAATTTTTTTTTTATTTAGATAAAGCGTGGTGTAGCTTTTATCTTCAATCATGAATTTTTTTTATTTTTTTTTATTTGTTTTTTCTCAAGCTCTACGCGACTGTGTACGATAAGAAGCGTTACGTCATACACTATTGCAATTTTCAAAAATGCATGCGTCATGGTCTTCGCGTTACAAAAGATACATGACGTATTGCAATTCGCTCAATCCTTATGGCTTTGCGATTACATCAAATTAGGAACATTTTTTTATTTTTTTCTTTGGTGAATGTTTCCCGAGTCTAATTTGTCGCAATAAATTTTAATAAAATCATCTCCCTGGGGTACAAACGTCTTTTGTGACAAAAGGACCCCGCACTAAACCCCATGAAATTGGGCCCCGGTGAAAATGGCAGAATTTTGAATATGTTGTACCTTTTGGGTCACTGAACAAATGTTTCCTCAGACAGAATGCCAAAAAATGGACAGTTTCGTCGTTTCAACCCTTCAAAAGCCTAAGGTCAGACCAGCAAAGATATCACTTTTGGATCAATTCGGTTACAATTATAAGGGAACAATATGAATTTTTAGTGAACAAAATAGTTAAGAAATAAATTGTTTATGACAGTATTGTTTAAACAATTTGAAAATCATTGTTTATACAATTTGAAAATCATTGTTTACAAGAACTGATTGCTAATTTGAATTCTGTGGGGAAAATCATAACGGATAGCGTTTTCCTATATAACGCATTATTTGTTTTAAAATAAGCAATAAACAAATGACTGATAGTGAAACCTATTCCAGTAGCTTGACTCTTAGTTATGAAAAAACAAGCACTGTTAAATAGAAACAATAACATTGAGTGTTCTTATTACACCTGCCATTAGCCTATATTATAGTTACCGGAGTCTACCACGTGGAGGTTGCAGTGCGATTTGAGACTCCTTTGGGGTGCTTTTTGTACGTGAGTCCCCTTGCCTCTCACGATTCGGGGTGCTTTTTTTATGTAAGTCCCCTTGCCTCTCACGATTCGGGGTGTTTATTGTATGTGAGTCCCCTTGCCTCTCACCGCTCATCTATTCATCTAGTTCATCTCATTATTTGGATTGATAGGCTGCGCTCTATTAAATGCATCCAAAATGTTATGCAGTAGAGACGTAGCAGGATATGAAACATTTGGTTTATGACGTGCGTATCCAAGAAACCATAATACACTGGCAACGTGAGCACACTTAGTAGTATTCATGAATAATGTTGTCATGAATATCAATTGATATTCATGACAACATTATTCATGAATACTACTGTACCTGTAAAACAGGTGCTAGGAGTATTGGCACGTGTGCTCACGTTGCCAGTGTATTATGGTTTCTTGGATACGCACGTCATGAACCAAATGTTTCATATCCTGCTACGTCTCTACTGCATAACATTTTGGATGCATCTAATAGAGCGCAGCTTATCAATCCAAATGATGCTATGGAACTAGATGAATAGATGAGCGGTGAGAGACAAGGAAATTCACGTACAAAAAACACCCCAAAGGAGTCTAAAATCGCACTGCAACCTCCACGTGGTAGACTCCGGTAACTATAATATAGGCTAATGGCAGGTGTAATAAGAACACTCAATGTCATTGTTTCTATTTAACAGTGCTTGTTCTTTCATAACTAAGAGTCAAGCTATTGGAATAGGTTTCACTATCAGTCATTTGTTTATTGCTTATTTTAAAACAAATAATGCGTTATATAGGAAAACGCTATCCGTTATGATTTTCCCCACAGAATTCAAATCAGCAATCAGTTCTTGTAAACAATAATTTTCAAATTGTTTAAACAATACTGCCATAAACAATTTATTTATTAACTATTTTGTTTACTAAAAATTCATATTGTTCCCTTATAATTGTAACCGGATTGATCCGAAAGTGATATCTTTACTGGTCTGACCTTAGGCTTTTGAAGGGTTGAAACGACGAAACTGTCCATCTTTTGACATTTTGTCTAAGGAAACATTTGTTCAGTAACCCAAAAGGTACAACATTTTCAAAATTCAGCCATTTTCACCGGGGCCCAATTTCATGGGGTTTAGTGCGGGGTCCTTTGTTTTTTCACAATCGACTTTTGTACCCCAGCGAGATAGTTTTATGTTTCCAAGGGGTTATTTTGTCTCGTTGTCTCGCGTGTAACAACAGTCGAATGCGCAGAATGTACATTATATTTTTTTCATAAATGTGACATTTTATAGAATTGTAGAATTTTTTTGCCAAAAAAAGATTTATATAACATTAACATAATGTAAAAATAAATGGAGTGCGGTATTGTTTCTTGCGCTTATTACATAAAGGCAGGATCAGTTTCGAAAAAATGCATGTATAATATATCGGCGCAAGTGAGAGAGAAAAAAAAAGAATATTTGTATATCGCAATATGTACACGATTTTATTTCTATAAAAAAAATATATATAACAGTATAAAATATATTATAATACAGCTGTCTTATTTATCCAGGAATTGTGCGAACTGTCCATTCCCAACCATTTCACGTACACTTGGTTACCCCGTTTGCGCAGCACTTTTTCCACGAGGTAGACATCGGGATTGGATACTCGGAGCAACTCGTACTCGTAGAATCCTCCGGCTATCGTTTCTCCACGGTAATCTCTTAGCAGATACGTTACAGGATTGGTCCGTTGTACCTTGGCGACGCGAAAGATCTCGGTGGTCCAGTTTGGAGTGTAGCCCTTCTCGAATATCGTCTTGAATTTGCTTATGCGTACCGGATCGTTTACTTTGAATTTCGCCGGGCCGGCGATCTTCGTGCGACTGTACACCGTGGATGTCTCTCGGTGACAGCGGGTGTCACGTCCACTGGTCGCATTCCGATCGTTCGATGCCGATGGTGGTTGTAATTCGACAGCAGACTCGGTAATGCGTTGACCCATTCGTACGTTCCGTTAAGCGTGAAGAGTTTCCACATGTTCTCTTTGAGTGTGCGATTGAATCTCTCCACTACTGACGCTTTTATCACTGAGTACGTTGAATAATGATTGACGTCGCGTTTTTTTAGAATCTTACGTACGTTGGTGTTGTAGAACTCCTTTCCTTCGTCCGTTTGCAGATTTTTCGGGAATCGCGTGCTCTCGCGAAATATCTTGGACAGCGCCGCGGCCATCTCCTTTCCACTCTTACTCTTGAGCGGTAACGCCCATGCGAATTTGCTCAGCACGTCGATGACCGTTAATATGTAGTTGTAGCCTTTGTTTTGCCGCGCATAGGGACGCATCTCCACCACGTCGGCCTGCCACAGATCGTCATAGCCGCGCACTACGACGCGACGCCGTGGAAAGTTTTTTCGAGCAGGCGCGTGCAGTTCCTTTACGAGTTTTCGTTTCTCGACGCTCATTATCACGCTCTACGTCGAGGAGGAAGAGCTCTTCTTGCCAGAGTTGAGAAGACCGACAATTTCGTTTAGTCTTGCCTGTTCCACTTCGCGATCGCTCGTCACCTTTTTGAACTCGCGGGCGTTGCGAATGTCCTCCGTTAGCTTGCGAATGTCCTCCGATTGCTTGCGAATCCCGTCTTTAATTTTTTTCACTGTCTCGTTGAATAATTCTTGCGTCACCGTTTTTTCCCTCAATTCTTTGACGTCGTTTTGGAATTTTTGTAATGTATCTCGTAATTCGTTCAATTTGTCGGTCACGGTTTTATCCATTTCGTTCTTCACCGTTGAGAGCGAGCTCGCGGTGTTCTCGCGAAACTTTTCGATATCGTTTCGCAGATCTCGAAGCGCCAGCTCGACGTAGCTCCTGTTCGTCGCGTCGGTGTCAACCTCCGGTGCGGCTAGACGTCGAATCTTGCGCTCCCTCGCGTCGTAGGAATCGTCGTTTAGACAGAGCGCGTTGTCGCGCACGTAGCTTCGTAGAGATCCGATTGACGATGATCGCGACTTTCCGTCATCTTTATCCAGAGACATTCCAAACTTGTTCACCGACATCGAAAATCGTACTGCCGTTGTGTTCGACGTGGCGCTTCAATTTATAACAAATTCTGGCGAAGCTCCTCGATTATCGATACGATCTCATTGTCGTGAGCGGTGTTGCCAGCTCGATGCGAGGCGTCGAGCAAACAAAGACGATATCGTACTGCCGTTGTGTTCGACGTGGTGCTTCAATTTATAATTATTCTCGCTTTGCGAAGCTCCTCGATTATCGATACGATCTCATTGTCGTGAGCGGTGTTGCCAGCTCGATGCGAGGCGTCGAGCAAACGAAGACGATTTACCAATTCGTTGGGATCGTCCCAATGAACGTAATCTATAATATACATATTAAGACCGATAAGATACAAATCAATACAAAGGAAATAGCCATACGGTCCAAGCTAGGATCTTAGGCAGCTCAATATAATTATTCTCTATATGTATTAATACGCGTATTTTCCAACATATTCAACTGCGTGCCGATTATTTGTCGGACTTAAAACACAGCTATTGTTGGAACATTAGAATTTCCCTCTCCCTTCCCCAATTAAATCGATATCGATTTAATAATTAAAATCACTGTAAAAACTTATTGCGAAAAATATTACCCCAGCCAGGGTTCGAACCTGGAATCTCCCGCATTCCGTTCGGGTGTCTTAACCAATTCGACTACCGGGGCATGTGGTAATATTTATCGCAATAACCGGATAACAATAATTTGAACGTCTTTCTCAGGCGACGTGAATAAACAATATACATATTAAGACCGATAAGATACAAATCAATACAAAGGAAATAGCCATACGGTCCAAGCTAGGATCTTAGGCAGCTCAATATAATTATTCTCTATATGTATTAATACGCGTATTTTCCAACATATTCAACTGCGTGCCGATTATTTGTCGGACTTAAAACACAGCTATTGTTGGAACATTAGAATTTCCCTCTCCCTTCCCCAATTAAATCGATATCGATTTAATAATTAAAATCACTGTAAAAACTTATTGCGAAAAATATTACCCCAGCCAGGGTTCGAACCTGGAATCTCCCGCATTCCGTTCGGGTGTCTTAACCAATTCGACTACCGGGGCATGTGGTAATATTTATCGCAATAACCGGATAACAATAATTTGAACGTCTTTCTCAGGCGACGTGAATAAACAATATACATATTAAGACCGATAAGATACAAATCAATACAAAGGAAATAGCCATACGGTCCAAGCTAGGATCTTAGGCAGCTCAATATAATTATTCTCTATATGTATTAATACGCGTATTTTCCAACATATTCAACTGCGTGCCGATTATTTGTCGGACTTAAAACACAGCTATTGTTGGAACATTAGAATTTCCCTCTCCCTTCCCCAATTAAATCGATATCGATTTAATAATTAAAATCACTGTAAAAACTTATTGCGAAAAATATTACCCCAGCCAGGGTTCGAACCTGGAATCTCCCGCATTCCGTTCGGGTGTCTTAACCAATTCGACTACCGGGGCATGTGGTAATATTTATCGCAATAACCGGATAACAATAATTTGAACGTCTTTCTCAGGCGACGTGAATAAACAATATACATATTAAGACCGATAAGATACAAATCAATACAAAGGAAATAGCCATACGGTCCAAGCTAGGATCTTAGGCAGCTCAATATAATTATTCTCTATATGTATTAATACGCGTATTTTCCAACATATTCAACTGCGTGCCGATTATTTGTCGGACTTAAAACACAGCTATTGTTGGAACATTAGAATTTCCCTCTCCCTTCCCCAATTAAATCGATATCGATTTAATAATTAAAATCACTGTAAAAACTTATTGCGAAAAATATTACCCCAGCCAGGGTTCGAACCTGGAATCTCCCGCATTCCGTTCGGGTGTCTTAACCAATTCGACTACCGGGGCATGTGGTAATATTTATCGCAATAACCGGATAACAATAATTTGAACGTCTTTCTCAGGCGACGTGAATAAACAATATACATATTAAGACCGATAAGATACAAATCAATACAAAGGAAATAGCCATACGGTCCAAGCTAGGATCTTAGGCAGCTCAATATAATTATTCTCTATATGTATTAATACGCGTATTTTCCAACATATTCAACTGCGTGCCGATTATTTGTCAGACTTAAAACACAGCTATTGTTGGAACATTAGAATTTCCCTCTCCCTTCCCCAATTAAATCGATATCGATTTAATAATTAAAATCACTGTAAAAACTTATTGCGAAAAATATTACCCCAGCCAGGGTTCGAACCTGGAATCTCCCGCATTCCGTTCGGGTGTCTTAACCAATTCGACTACCGGGGCATGTGGTAATATTTATCGCAATAACCGGATAACAATAATTTGAACGTCTTTCTCAGGCGACGTGAATAAACAATATACATATTAAGACCGATAAGATACAAATCAATACAAAGGAAATAGCCATACGGTCCAAGCTAGGATCTTAGGCAGCTCAATATAATTATTCTCTATATGTATTAATACGCGTATTTTCCAACATATTCAACTGCGTGCCGATTATTTGTCGGACTTAAAACACAGCTATTGTTGGAACATTAGAATTTCCCTCTCCCTTCCCCAATTAAATCGATATCGATTTAATAATTAAAATCACTGTAAAAACTTATTGCGAAAAATATTACCCCAGCCAGGGTTCGAACCTGGAATCTCCCGCATTCCGTTCGGGTGTCTTAACCAATTCGACTACCGGGGCATGTGGTAATATTTATCGCAATAACCGGATAACAATAATTTGAACGTCTTTCTCAGGCGACGTGAATAAACAATATACATATTAAGACCGATAAGATACAAATCAATACAAAGGAAATAGCCATACGGTCCAAGCTAGGATCTTAGGCAGCTCAATATAATTATTCTCTATATGTATTAATACGCGTATTTTCCAACATATTCAACTGCGTGCCGATTATTTGTCGGACTTAAAACACAGCTATTGTTGGAACATTAGAATTTCCCTCTCCCTTCCCCAATTAAATCGATATCGATTTAATAATTAAAATCACTGTAAAAACTTATTGCGAAAAATATTACCCCAGCCAGGGTTCGAACCTGGAATCTCCCGCATTCCGTTCGGGTGTCTTAACCAATTCGACTACCGGGGCATGTGGTAATATTTATCGCAATAACCGGATAACAATAATTTGAACGTCTTTCTCAGGCGACGTGAATAAACAATATACATATTAAGACCGATAAGATACAAATCAATACAAAGGAAATAGCCATACGGTCCAAGCTAGGATCTTAGGCAGCTCAATATAATTATTCTCTATATGTATTAATACGCGTATTTTCCAACATATTCAACTGCGTGCCGATTATTTGTCGGACTTAAAACACAGCTATTGTTGGAACATTAGAATTTCCCTCTCCCTTCCCCAATTAAATCGATATCGATTTAATAATTAAAATCACTGTAAAAACTTATTGCGAAAAATATTACCCCAGCCAGGGTTCGAACCTGGAATCTCCCGCATTCCGTTCGGGTGTCTTAACCAATTCGACTACCGGGGCATGTGGTAATATTTATCGCAATAACCGGATAACAATAATTTGAACGTCTTTCTCAGGCGACGTGAATAAACAATATACATATTAAGACCGATAAGATACAAATCAATACAAAGGAAATAGCCATACGGTCCAAGCTAGGATCTTAGGCAGCTCAATATAATTATTCTCTATATGTATTAATACGCGTATTTTCCAACATATTCAACTGCGTGCCGATTATTTGTCGGACTTAAAACACAGCTATTGTTGGAACATTAGAATTTCCCTCTCCCTTCCCCAATTAAATCGATATCGATTTAATAATTAAAATCACTGTAAAAACTTATTGCGAAAAATATTACCCCAGCCAGGGTTCGAACCTGGAATCTCCCGCATTCCGTTCGGGTGTCTTAACCAATTCGACTACCGGGGCATGTGGTAATATTTATCGCAATAACCGGATAACAATAATTTGAACGTCTTTCTCAGGCGACGTGAATAAACAATATACATATTAAGACCGATAAGATACAAATCAATACAAAGGAAATAGCCATACGGTCCAAGCTAGGATCTTAGGCAGCTCAATATAATTATTCTCTATATGTATTAATACGCGTATTTTCCAACATATTCAACTGCGTGCCGATTATTTGTCGGACTTAAAACACAGCTATTGTTGGAACATTAGAATTTCCCTCTCCCTTCCCCAATTAAATCGATATCGATTTAATAATTAAAATCACTGTAAAAACTTATTGCGAAAAATATTACCCCAGCCAGGGTTCGAACCTGGAATCTCCCGCATTCCGTTCGGGTGTCTTAACCAATTCGACTACCGGGGCATGTGGTAATATTTATCGCAATAACCGGATAACAATAATTTGAACGTCTTTCTCAGGCGACGTGAATAAACAATATACATATTAAGACCGATAAGATACAAATCAATTCAAAGGAAATAGCCATACGGTCCAAGCTAGGATCTTAGGCAGCTCAATATAATTATTCTCTATATGTATTAATACGCGTATTTTCCAACATATTCAACTGCGTGCCGATTATTTGTCGGACTTAAAACACAGCTATTGTTGGAACATTAGAATTTCCCTCTCCCTTCCCCAATTAAATCGATATCGATTTAATAATTAAAATCACTGTAAAAACTTATTGCGAAAAATATTACCCCAGCCAGGGTTCGAACCTGGAATCTCCCGCATTCCGTTCGGGTGTCTTAACCAATTCGACTACCGGGGCATGTGGTAATATTTATCGCAATAACCGGATAACAATAATTTGAACGTCTTTCTCAGGCGACGTGAATAAACAAAATAACGTAATCTATCTTGTTGTGATTCAATCTCATGGTCGACGGTAGTTTGATCACGCCGGCGCCCTTTCTAGTGCTACCGATTTTGGTGCGAGTCACGAGTGGAGCGATGATGTCTACGTACTTGTGCCCCTTGTTACCCTTGATAAGATTCTCAGCTTTATGACCGCGTTTATGAGCGTTCGTCGCCACCAGTATACTTCTATATTTGTGTAGGTCATCCTTGGTGTAGATTGCGTCATCGGGGTGTCTCTTAAAGATCAATTCGTACAAGCCGGGCGTGCCCTTGTATGTCACCCCGTCCACGATTACGGAATCGTTCGCGAGCATTTCGAATCGTTTGTCGCCGAGCATCGGGCCATCGTTCGTGAAGTACACGCCGTAAACGTGATCGATCGTGTCCCCGCCGAAAAAAAGAGCGTCCACGTATTTCTTTCCCAAGGGCCCTAAATTACTCTTTCGCAAATCCTCGCGTCCCTCCGGCGTTTGCAGAGCCTCTCTGATGGAAGTTTCGAGAGAAGGTTGCGGCGACTGGAAGACGTCTTCATCCCTTAGCGACAACTTTCGCGGTTCCAGAGGCGTGCTGGATTGAAGCGCGAGCGTGTCTGAAGCGATGCTCGGCAACCTTCGCGGTTCCAGAGGCGTGGAACGAATCGCAAGCATGTCTGACGTGGTGCTTGATCGTTTCTTTTTAGTCTTAGTTTCCCGCGCGATTTCTTCATTGTCGTCACTATCCTCGTGCTTCTTCTTAACGACGATACCTTTTGAGTCGTCGTCGGCCTCGGGCTCGCCTCCCCGTTCGGCGATCTGCTTCAGCGGATCGATGATCGGCTTGAATTGCGTTTCGAGAGCGATATCGCTCTCTATCTTGCCGGTTTTCAACGCTCTGTATTTTCTGCGAATCGAGCCGCGCGTCTTGGCGATCTCTTTCGCGGTTCTCTCCCGCTCGGCGGTGTCCTTTGAGGTTATTTTTGTGCTGCTCATTGTTACCGACTGATTGATTTACAGCACGGCGAAGTCGTTTAAGCCACGTCTGTATCTGCCGTTGCGTAGCGCGCTATCTTTGTCTATTACCAGGAAGCCATATTTCCTTTGCCAACATTCGCGACATAATGCGCAAAATTCTTCATACGGCATATCGGTGTTCACGTGATCGTTGTACACAGAATTTCGAGCACTACAGATCCGCCAAAGCCCTTGGCTACTTTGCATCCAGGATTCGGAAGAATCGACAACGTGAGTATTACACGCGTAAGATTTGACGAAAATATAACATTGATAAAATAATTTGTTAAACATTTAAATATAAAATGACTAATACAATTTGAAAGATCCAAGATACAAATCGAACGTTAAAAATTAAATTTTTACTTACATTTAAATTTTGAAAACAAGTTTTATCATTGTCCACCAAATGTTGGTGAAATCTGTCTTGAGATTGACGCGCGCGACATTCTAACAAGTCTTATCTTGCACTATAAAGTTAAGTATTATATGTAATTGTTCGTGTCTCTTATGCAGATGGACTATTTGAATGACACTCTCGCGATATCCGGCCCACGTATCACGATATGGCGTCCGAAATCGAAGAAGTATCAATGAACGGAGAATTTCTGTATAATGTGTTCTATAGCTATTCTATAGCTGTATTGCTTTGATATGTAATGTATGTGATGTGTTTTTAGTTTTTTCATTAAGATACTATTCTAACGCATCTCTTTAACCCTTAACATTAACACCAGGGTCAAAGTGACCCTGTTGAACATTTCAACTGTAAAATAAAACATGTAGCGCGCCAAAAATCGTATTAGTACCGTTATCATAATTCGAGTTTAAGTATTAAGTATCCGTAGAGACGCTAGGTAGAACGAACGAGCAGCTCAGTGTCCGTCTAGCAGCTGTTTAATGAGCACGTAGGGTCACCCTGACCCTGGTGTGAATGTTACGTTGGGTGCCGTTTAATAACAAATTTTTTTTAGTGCCAAAAGAAACCTTGTTTTTTCTTCAAAAGGTGCAGTAAAACGTGAGTAGATGTTTTCAAGTCTATCATTGTGTCTACTTATGCTACAATTGTCTCTCCAAAATGTAACTTTTGTTCGAGTGTAAAATGTTTTTTACTTTTTAAAAGATTTATATTTTATTATTTTTTCATGTATCTGAAGAGAATAAGTTTGTAATTATAGCCCTTAATATTAAAAATTCAAAATGTTATGATTTTCTGAAGAAAACTTGTTTTTTCGAAAATTCGAATGGGTTAATAATTTTTTTTATAATGTTAATAATAAAAAGTATCACTTTAAACTATTCAAGCCTTTTCTTTAATGTCTCTAGTATATTTCAGAATTTTTTAATACTTTTATATACATTTGCTTAAGAGTTATAAACAATCTGTGCAGGGTCACGTTGACCCTGGTGTGCATGTTAAAGGGGTATGCATCTTAAAATGTAACTTGTTCAAGTATCGAAATAAATATACTTTTTGAAGGATTCACATTTGTACTATTTTTTTTCTTAAAGTAACCTACCTGAAGAGGATGAGTGTGCAATATTAGCCCTTAATATTAAAAATTCAAAAAATTATGAGTTTTTGAAAGAAATCTTGTTTTTTCGAAAAATTGAATTTTTTAACAATTTTTTTTACAACGTTAATAATAAAATTATCACTAAACTATTCAGGTCTTTTCTTCAATGTCTAGTATATTCCAGAATTTTTTAATACATTTTTACATACATTTGTTTAAGAGTTATAAACAATCAAAAATTTGCAGGGTCAAAATGACCCTGGTGTGCATGTTATGATTGAAAAAAAAGTGTTAATGTTAAGGGTTAATATACATATCTATATATATAAAATATATAAATATGTGTATAATTATTATTTGAATAATATGATGTGATATACACGTATACCGTGTCGCGAAATTAGAAGTACATATCGTTTTGTTGACAATTTGTTTTAGTAAAAGATTCACTAATCGCTTACGATTATAAGCTGAGCGATAATCATATAGCTATAATTATAATCTTTAACTAATCGCTACTTATAAGCTTAACTTATAATTGTACCGTATTTAGGATGGAAATCTTTTATGTTGAGAAGAACAAGATAAACATTTTTATACTATTAGTTAAGTGCCATATATTTTATACATTGCATTATTGTATATATATCGTATCATTTATCGTTTTGCAAATTTCATCTGACAAGGTGTTATATTTTAATATACTGCATTTCTTCCACATGAAACTGCAGTGCGTCTGCAAACTCGAGAAGCGGCAAAGTGTAGAGACTCTTCAAATACCAGACGCTTGTATATAACATTTATAAAAAAAAAAGTATATCATTTATTTGAATAACAGACAACTTAATTTCCCTATCTATTTCGTCCGCCGAGAATCGTCGCAGGTCCCGTGAACGCGAGATAAAAATCAAACTCTCCAGAACGTTGCCCGACATATCGTTCCTATTAACGAAATATCCTTTACGTCGCAGCTCGAGGGACTGTTAATTTAGTTTCATAAATAAACTAGCAAGTTTAATCGTTTTTTTTTATATGAAAAGGTCAAATGCAGATCGATCGAAACACGTATTATAGACTTCTTTCGCGACACCCTATATAGGTGGTGTCGTGTCGTTCTTGTCATGTGCGATGCCCATGTAAGTCAAATGAGCTGAAATTTTGGCCAAGTTAAGTAATAATACTATCAGCGCTGCAACTAGCGTGGAAGTGTGTCTTTTGGAGTTGTAATGAAGATACTAAAAGCCCACCCCCGTACCATTGTCGTAGCAAAAATGGGGGTGCAAAAGGGTCAAAGAAATTGGTTTTTTGCCAATAACTCGAAAAGTATTACAATTAGGGGAAAAGTGAAGACGTGAAAGTTGTAGAGAATAAAATTTCACACAAAAGAAGTCTCTACAAAAATTTTGTACGACCAATTGCAGTCGATCCAGATCTTTTTGAAATAATACGTATTTAATGACATATGAAAACACGTGAGCGCGTCGCGCATTTTTTATTGATAGTATAAGGGTCGGGGATAGTTTCCGGACAAACGGCGGGGGTACAAAATCTGAAACTTTATATTTACGCGGTAAAAATTATCTCGAATCGAGTGTACAAGTAGCGACCAATTCTGCTCGTGGAAAAGGGTACTTTATTCTTGAGACATATAAGGGTCGGGGGTAGTTTCCGCACGAACGGCGGGGGTACAAAATCTAAAACTTTATATTTTTTCGGTACAAATTATCCCGAATCGAGTGTACAAATAGCGATTGATTCTGCTCGTGGAAAAGGGTACTTTATTCTTGAGACACATAAGGGTCGGGGGTAGTTTCCGGATAAACGGCGGGGGTACAAAATCTGAAACTTCGTATTTTCGCGATACAAATTATCCTGAATCGAGTGTACAAGTAGCGTTTAGTTCTGCTGATAAGAAAGAGTACTTTACTCTTGAACTTAATATAGCAGAGTTCAATTAGAGGTTATTTGAAGCAGAAGGGATGAATATATTAAGTTTTTTTGGGCGGTACAAATTAGTACAAATTCAGTTTTTTGCATTTTCGTACTTAATTTTCTTTTTTTCTTTTTTTTTCTTGTGGTCCTGCTAGCTCAATATTGAGGTAGCAGTGCCATGATTTTTTTCGAAATGGCACAAGGTACAAAATTATTTTTTGTGGTACAAAATAGTACAAAATAAGTACTAAATAATCCGCTAGGTCGTATTCGATTTTGCTGATTTGGTCCTGCCAGCTTATGAGAGTTAATGTATAAAATATATTGAAATGCTTATGGCACTTATCTAATAGTAAAAAATGTTTATCTTGTTCTTCTCAACATAAAAGATTTCCATCCTAAATACCGTACAATTATAAGTTAAGCTTATAATTAGCTATTAGTTGTTAAATATTATAATTATAGCTATATGATTATCGCTCAGCTTATAATTGTAAGCGATTAGTGAATCTTTTACTAAAACAAATTGTCAACAAAACGATATGTACTTCTAATTTCGCGACACGGTATACGTGTATATCACATCATATTATTCAAATAATAATTATACATATATTTATATATTTTATATATATAAATATATATATTAACCCTTAACATTAACACTTTTTTTCAATCATGACATGCACACCAGGGTCATTTTGACTCTGCAAATTTTTGATTGTTTATAACTCTTAAACAAATGTATGTAAAAATATGAAAAAATTCTGGTATATACTAGAGACATTGAAGAAAAAAATAGTTTAAAGTAGTAATTTTATTATTAACGTTGTAAAAAAAATTGTTGAAAAATTTAATTTTTCGAAAAAACAAGATTTCTTTCAAAAACTCATAATTTTTTGAATTTTTAATATTAAGGGCTAATATTGCACACTCATCCTCTTCAGGTATGTTACTTTAAGAAAAAAAATAGTACAAATGTGAATCCTTCAAAAAGTATATTTATTTTGATACTTGAACAAGTTACATTTTAAGATGCATACCCCTTTAACATGCACACCAGGGTCAACGTGACCCTGCACAGATTGTTTATAACTCTTAAGCAAATGTATATAAAAGTTTGAAAAAATTCTGAAATATACTACAGACATTAAAGAAAAGACCTGAATAGTTTAATGTGGTATTTTTTATTATTAACATTATAAAATAAATTATTAACCAATTCGGATTTTTGAAAAAACAAGTTTTCTTCAGAAAATCATAACATTTTGAATTTTTAATATTAAGGGCTAAAATTACAAACTTATTCTCTTCAGAAACATGAAAAAATAATAAAATATGAATTTTTTAAAAAGTAAAAAACATTTTACACTCGAACAAAAGTTATATTTCGGAGAGACAATTGTAGCATAAGTAGACACAATGATAGACTTGAAAACATCTACTCACGTTTTACTGCACCTTTTGAAGAAAAAACAAGGTTTCTTTTGGCACTAAAAAAAATTTGTTATTAAACGGCACCCAACGTAATATTCACACCAGGGTCAGGGTGACCCTACGTGCTCATTTAACAGCTGCTAGACGGACACTGAGCTGCTTGTTCGTTCTACCTAGCGTCTCTACGGATACTTAATACTTAACTCGAATTATGATAACGCTACTAATACGATTTTTGGCGCGTTACATGTTTTATTTTACAGTTAAAATGTTCAACAGGGTCACTTTGACCCTGGTGTTAATGTTAAGGGTTAAAGAGATGCGTTAGAATAGTATCTTAATGAAAAAACTAAAAACACATCACATACATTACATATCAAAGCAATACAGCTATAGAATAGCTATAGAACACATTATACAGAAATTCTCCGTTCATTGATACTTCTTCGATTTCGGACGCCATACCTCGATAGTATTTACGCCGGCTATCGCGAGAGTGTCATTTAAATAGTCCATCTGCAACATAAAAGACACGAACAATTACATATAATACTTAACATTATAGTGCAAGATAAGACTTGTCAGAATGTCGCGCGCGTTAATCTCAAGACAGATTTCATCAACATTCGGTGGACAATGATAAAATTAGTTTTTAAAATTTTAATGTAAGTAAAAATTTAATTTTCAACGTTCGATTTGTATCTTGGATCTTTCAAATTGTATTAGTCATTTTATACTTAAATATTTAACAAATAATTTTATCAATGTTAATGATATATTTTCGTCAAATCTTACGCGTGTAATACTCACGTTTTCGATCTTTCCGAACGCTGAATGCAAAGTAGCGAAGGACTTTGGCGGATGCGTAGGGCTCGAAATTCTGACGGTGCCGTCCTTGGAACTCGTTATCAGGGACCCGTGCGTCAGATGCACCCCCGTTATCCCTTTCTTATGCTCGGTAGAATAAGATTTCACTAGCTCGAAATCGTTTTTTGGATTTAGCACGTGTAGCTTCGCGTTACTGTCCCCGACGGAAACCCAATCCCGTTGCATACTCATACACGCAGGAGACCCTTCGTCTGGAATCTATGACGTATACCTGCGACATCTTAACCGCGTTACTTGTCTCGATGTTAAAAATATAGGATGACATTACCGTGATAGATTTCATGGTCCGTCCGGCTCTCTGATCCCAAACGGACACCGTCTTCTCCTCATTGGCGGACAAGATGTAGTCTGTATTCATGGACAGCTTAATCACGGCTCCGGTGTGCGGCCGGTACTGTCTGACCAGCTTCTGCGATCTCGAATCGAACACGAATATGGTCCTGCTCTACGAGCCGGTCGCAAGGAGAGACCGCTCTGGACACGACGACACGCACATCAGCGCACCTGGCACGTTCCTGGAATATTAGACGTTGATAAAAAATGATACGCGCGAAATGGTAATAAGTATGCAGGGTAATATGGTTTGACGAAGAGTGAATTTTAGAATCGCGTTTCCGTATCGTCTGTCTCGACAAGCGAGACACGGAACGCGGTATCTGCATTCGGTCAATTTGGAGGGAAACAATAATTTCTCCCACAAACAGGAATTATCTTCCTTGCTTGGTCTTCTTATCACGAAGCGGTTGAAAGGAACAATTTTGCAATCGCGTACGTCTCGTAAGTTGTCTGATGGACGAGACTGGTGTTGGTGAGCATCCACGATTTGATGACGCTCTCCCTGTAGCTGCAACTGTAGATTGTGTTGTCTATCGCCGTCAGACCACAGACACATCCATTATGCGCGGATTCGATGCAGACGGTGTTCCTGATTTCATCAGAGGGTAGTTTCTCGCAGGAGGGAAGTTTCCAGTAAACCAGGGCGCCATTATCTGTAGGGGAGAATGGGGGAATCACGGTCATCAAGCAATGCAGGTTACCTGTATTTTACATAAACCAACTATCCGTTTACATACATGATTATCGACTAATTTATTATGCCGTGCCTATTAAACCAACATAAATTAATAAAAATCTGGTGATTCTTATTTTACGCCCTTTTTCTTATAAGAATCGATGTACTTTTAATAAGGTTTTTGCGAAATGAAATGACAGCGACGATTAAAAAAGGGAATTTCGCGCACGCATATACACGTGAAACACGGGAATTGACGTTACTTTTTTTCTTATACAAACTACAAACCTCTGCTGGAAGATCCAACAGTGACAGTTGTGCATTTTCCATGTCGTGCGCGCAGCTTGCATTCTCGTAATCCATTTTTTCTCGCACTGTGCGAATCTGAGTATTTTTATTTGATCTGCTCGAGATTGACGCGGTGGTACCATGAAAGCGACTGTGGGTGGTGTAAACACGGAAGAACTGCCGTGTATCCGCCGCATCATGACTTCATGAAGCCATTTTAACTGAACTTCTTGCACGGTTCATCTTTTCTCTTTTTCTTTTCACGTTGGAGAGAAAAGGAGAAAAGATAAACTGTGCAAGAAGTTCAGCTAAAACGAACAGGCCTACGTATCCACGTGCATTGCACAAGAACGACACGACACCACCTATACAGGGTGTCGCGAAATAAGTCTATAATACGTGTCTGTGTCTCGATCGATCTGCATTCGACTTTTTTATATCGAAAAGAAAAGATTAAATTTGCTAGTTTATTTATGAAACTAAATTAACAGATTCCCTCGAGCGACGTAAATGATATTCCGGCAATAGGAACGATATGTCGCGCAACGTTCTGGAGAGTTCGATTTCTATCTCGCGTTCACGGGACCTGCGACGATTCTCGGCGGACGAAATAGATAGGGAAATTAAGTTGTCTGTCAAGCGCCACTAATCATTGCGTGTGTAAACGCCGCTTTATTCGAATAACTGACATACTTTTCTTTTATAAATGTTATATACAAGCGTCTGGTATTCAAAGAGTCTCTGCACTTTGCCGCTTCTCGAGTCCGTAGACGCACAGTTTCACGAGGACAAAATGCATTAATATAGGTATATTAAAATATAACACCTTGTCAGATAATATTTGCAAAACGACAAACGATAAATAATACGATAAATATATAATAATGCAATGTATAAAATATATTGAAATGCTTATGGCACTTAACTAATAGTATAAAAATATTTATCTTGTTCTTCTCAACATAAAAGATTTTTATCCTGAATACGCTATAATTATAAATTAAGCTTATAAGTAGCGATTAGTGAAACTTTTACTAAAACAAATTTCCAACAAGACGATATGTACTTCTAATTTTGCGACATGGTATACGTGTATATTAAATTATATTATTCAAATAATAATTATTGTTCGGCAATCGCGAAACCTGCCAAATATATCAGAGGATTTGAGGGTGGTCTTCCTACTTAGCTTGTTACATTAGTCGACGGGCAAAGATATTTTTATTTTCTTTACGATTATATTGTTCATCTTACGATACCGTGATAATAGATAAAATTTACCGTTTTTATAAATTACATTTCTGTTAAAATATATAAAAATGTAATTACCGTTAAGGTTGTAACGATTAGTGAACTTCTTGCAGGGTTATTTTATGGTTAAACGAAACAGTATGATTGTCTAACTAAAAGATTGGCTGTGTAATATATTATTATATTAAATAAATTTATATTACACGTGCGTGGAAAGTGGCCTATTCCGCGCGTGCCATCTGTGCGGAAAATAGCCAATTCCATACACGAAAAATTTCTCACTATATTCCCGCACTGAGTGCGGGAATATAGTGAGAAATGTCATTCCTGCACGACTCATTGCCCACACTCTCCTTATTTTCCCCAATCATTCTGTATGTCTTTTCCACTAGAGTCCTCTTATTTCTCACATGTTCTTAACGACATCTCGCGGCGTGCGGAAACACTCGCGAATTAGCACAGCGATACTCAGACATAACCTTCCCAAATAACTGAAACGTACATAGTAAAGTCATTGTGAACATACACAGTAAAGTAACAAAAAATAAAAAAGAATTTGCTCCAGAGTCTGTTAGCAGCGTGGCAGAAGTGCGACGAAAGGTGTGGCCAGTATAAGAATGAGAATTTGCTAATTGTAGATATGATGCGATAATTGATGGAATCTTTCCGAATTTGTTGATTCCAACTGATTGAATGGTGCACTTTCCAACTTGATAATTTAGAAAAAATCTTTAATGTTAAAATATAAAAAAATATATAAATCTAATTTCTTTTTATGCCTTACAAAAAACGCACAAAGCTTTCTTTCTTTTGCAGGATATATTAATCATGACCGATACTAAATATATTTCTCATCTATTTGCTTCTGTAATAAACGTTGCTTTTATCATAGGCGGGGGGAGGGGCTCCGCCCCTCCCCCCCCCGCGCCCCCCTCCCCGCCTGCGCCGCGACTTTCAACTCGGGGGGGCTTCGCCCCCCCGAACCCCCCCCCTATGTGCCCATTTCTCTCAACTCGGGGGGGCTTCGCCCCCCCTCGCCCCCCGCAAGTCCTTTAAACTTTAAACGCACTTGTAATATAAAATAGTGTGTGTAACACGTGCGGGTTGAAAATTGGACACTCGTGCGGGTGATCGCACTCGCCTTCGGCTCGTGCGTCCACTCCGCACTCGTGTCCAATTTCCAACTTCCCGCACTTGTTACACAAATAACTATAGTGACAGCATATATATGTACACATACACACACACATATATTTAACATTTATAATTAGCCGCTTCCTAGATTGGAATAATTGTAAGCGTATCGTTAGACATTTTCACGAAGTTTATTTGTAACGAATATTTTCATTTTTCTATTGATCTGCAAATAAAATTACGGCATATAAAATAAAGTTTATGCGTAATAATTTTTTCCGCATGCATTTTATTCTTTTATATATATAATTAAAAATATAAAATTAATATTGTAAAGTAATTCGTATATTCAGACACTATAATATTGACAGTATTTAATATAATTAGTATAATTCTTAATCAAATTCTGAATTTAAATAATATTTATAATTTTAGTCTATATATAATGATTATATGTAGAATAAATTATTATAGGATTTGTAAAAATAACCTTCCCCGTTGGAGTTGCCGGTCTCCTATCGGGCGCCTCCCCAGGTGGCGGATCGGGGAAAGCCCGCTAGAAATAGAGGGTACCGGGGAAATAAAATACCCGGGGTGGACCAAAACCGGCGGGCAAGTCCGAGGGCCCTGAGGAGGCAGCCCCTCCATTGGAATCGGGTGCGGCGGGCTAATAACCCGTCCATCTTAAAAAACACTATTACTGAAACCGACACAGAGATTAGCCGGACCCCACAGATGGAGACGACCTTTGGCATGAAATCCAGGACCAGATTTGGAACATGGAACATTAGGACAATGCTAGAAACGTCACGCCTGGCACAAGTCATTCACGAGATGGACAGATATAGGCTCCAGGTGCTCGGTCTATGCGAGACAAGATGGCCCGAGCAGGGTGAACACATCACCTCGGACGGGCACATGCTTCTCTTCTCCGGCAAACCAACAAATGAACCCCGCGCCTCAGGGGTGGGTATTCTACTTAACAAGAACACAAGGAGGGGACTTATAAACTGGAAACCGGTGACAGACAGAATAATCTGGGTCAGACTAAGGAGTAAAGCCAGGAACATAACCATTATCCAATGCTACGCCCCTACTGAGGTCTCAGACGAAGAATCTAAAAATGTATTTTACGAACAGCTAACCGCAACCATAAAGGATCTTCGTAAGTCCGACATTGTAGTGCTCATGGGTGACTTCAACGCCAAAGTCGGCCAAAACAATAGCGGGCTGGAGCATGTCATGGGCGCCCACGCGCTAGGACAAATGAACAATAATGGTGAGCTCCTCACCGAATTCTGCTCGACCCAGGGTCTAATAATCGGGGGATCGATATTCCCACACAAGGATATTCACAAAGCAACGTGGATTTCCCCGGACAATCGGACGATGAATCAGATTGATCATATCATGATCAGCAAAGTTTGGAGGGGTTCTCTCCTAGATGTTAGAGCAAGACGTGGTGCAGATGTGGCTAGTGATCACCACTTGGTTACCGGCACAATGCGTATAAAAATAGCAAAGTACAAAGCAAAAACAAATATACACAAGCGGAAACATTTTGCGATTGAAAAACTTAAGGATCCCAAGTATAAAGATGCCTTTGTCAGTAAAGTACAGAATATGATCTCGGAGGCAGACTTGCAGCATTGCGACGGCAGGAAGAGATGGGACGTAGTAAAACGCGCCATCCTCGACTCGGCGGAGAACGTCATCGGCTTCAAAGAACGAAATAAAACCGTGTGGCTAACGTCGGAGACATGGAACCTGATCAACCGGAGAAGGGAACAGAAGCAACAAATACTTAATGCCAAAACATCAGGCGAGAAAGACAACGCTAGCAGGAGCTACATGCAGCTTAATAAACAAGTAAAACGTAGCGCCAGAAATGACAAAAGAAAATGGGTAGAGAGCCTAGCAGACAAGGCGCAGGTCGCTGCAGAGTCGAATAAACCCCGGGAATTGTACACTATCACGCGAACACTAGCGAATAAGAACAGCATTCGCAACTATCCTGTAAGAAATCAAAACGGACAGCTTCTTACTACAGCTGCAGACCAACTGAGGCGATGGAGTGAGCACTTTAAGGAACTTCTGGAAATGCAGCCACAGAACAATCCGACGAGACCTCCCCAATATAACGTCACAGAAGAGAGGACGCTCCC
Source organism: Harpagoxenus sublaevis (assembly GCA_030770355.1). Lineage (NCBI taxonomy): Eukaryota > Metazoa > Arthropoda > Insecta > Hymenoptera > Formicidae > Harpagoxenus > Harpagoxenus sublaevis. The sequence goes on from JASTWR010000483.1 coordinate 67,475, forward strand.
CGGTTTGAGTGAAGACCTTCCTACCCTTGCGGAAATAAAGAAAGCCATCCGCAACTTGAAGAACAATAAAGCCGCTGGCGTCGACGGCATCCCGCCCGAGCTGCTCAAGGCCGATGTAAATTTAACGGCCAATTTGTATCAGCCAATCATAAAGGACATGTGGGAGAACGAGGAACTGCCAGATGGCTGGGACACCGGATTAATAGTAAAACTGCCGAAGAAAGGTGACTTAAAGAACTGTGAGAACTGGCGTGGTATCACACTTCTGAACTGCTCGGCTAAAATATTAGCCCAAATAGTATACGCGCGCATGGCGGAGGCGATCGAACCATCCCTACGTCAGGAGCAAGCTGGCTTCCGACCCAACAGATCTTGTATCGACCATGCCAACACAACACGAATCATAATAGAGCAAAGCGTAGAATGGAATACCAAACTATACCTGGTATTCGTTGACTTTAAAAGAGCATTCGACAGTATTGATCACGAGGCCCTATGGAAAATACTAAAACTGGAGGGTGTGAATGAGAAGATGATTAAAATAATCAAACTATTGTACGTTAATGCCACCTGCAGGGTACTACACTGTGGCTCACTGAGTGAAGATATTCGCTTAAAGACAGGAGTCAAACAAGGATGCGTGCTCTCGCCACTGCTTTTTAACATAGTGCTGGACTATGTTTTAACAGAAGCAGACTTATCCGCGGGTGGAATAACATGGGATCTCCAGAGCAGACGCCGTCTGGGTGACTTGGACTATGCCGACGACATCGTGATATTGACTCATACCTTCACTGACATGAGAGACTCACTGCAACGGCTGATAGACAAGGCACTGTCGGTTGGTCTGGCAATTAATGTTCACAAGACCAAGGAGATGCGTATTGGCACAAATAATAATCGGAACAAGCTCTATATACAAGGGGAGGAAATTGAGCGGGTAAAGTCTTTCTGCTATCTTGGCTGTACGGTAACCACGGAAGGCGGTACAGAGGAAGATGTGGCATGTAAAATCAGGAAGGCTCGACAGGCTTTCGCCTTGCTAAAGAATATATGGTCATCAAATCATCTTAACAGGAACACCAAATTGCGTATCTTCAACTCCAATGTCATAGCAGTACTGCTGTATGGATGCGAAACATGGCGTCTCACAAAAGGCATTGTCCACAAATTACAGGTCTTCATAAACAAATGCTTACGCAGAATTTGTAAGATCTTCTGGCCCAACACCATAAGCAATGACCGACTATGGGATCTATGCGGGCAGATACCAATACAGCAAGAGATAAAGAAGCGTAAATGGATGTGGATTGGCCATACACTCAGAAAAGCGCCACACGACATAACCAGGGGAGCATTAGAGTGGAACCCGCAGGGCGTGCGAAGGCGCGGACGCCCAAAAACAACCTGGAGGCGCACCATCATTAAAGAAGCCGAAACGCAAGGAAAAACCTGGAATGAAGTGAAAGCACTGGCGTCAAATCGGGTCCGTTGGCGAGGCTTTGTGAAAGCCCTATGCTCCTCATAGGAGCTGCAGGAACACTAATAATAAATAATAATAAAAATAACCTTCAAATATATACGTATATACTATATATAGTACAATAATATTAGGTGTACAAATAAGTCTCCGCCGTTTTACAATAGATGGCCCCACCAGGAGGTTATGGTTGAAATTGTCGGATGTAAAGTGTTATATCGTAAGGTTGGACATCTGGCAACACCATAAACTTGACATAGTATCAGACTGTATCGGCATCACATAATTCTTTTCGTGCGAAAATGTCGAATTTTGAGCCGAATAAGCGTCATTTGCGGGAACTTTTGATTTATTTCTTTAATTTGAAGAAATCTGCAGCTGAGGCGCATCGATTGCTTGTAGAAGCATATAATGAGGCTGCTTTAAGTGAGAGAAGTTGTCGTGAGTGGTTTCAAAAGTTTAAGAACGGTGATTTTGACGTCGAGGACAAAGAACGTAGCGGAAGGCCGAAAGTGTACGAAGACACGGAATTGGAAGCATTATTGGAAGGAAGATTCGTGCCAAACGCAAAAAGAACTTGCACTTACATTAGGAGTGACTCAACAAGCAATTTCACATCGTTTAAAATCGTTGGGAATGATTCAGAAGGAAGGAATTTGGGTTCCATATGAACTGAAGCCGAGAAACGTTGAACGCCGATTTTGCACATGTGAAATGCTGCTTGCCAGGCATAAACGAAAAGGTTTTTTGCATCGTATAGTCACTGGTGATGAAAAATGGATCCACTACAATAACTCAAAGAGGAGGAAATCATGGGGACCACCTGGCCATGCTTCAACATCGACAGCCAAGCCGGATATTCATGGAAAAAAACTCATGTTGTGTATTTGGTGGGATCACCTTGGTGTCGTGTATTATGAGTTGCTCAAACCAAACGAAACCATTACTGGGGCTGTCTACCGAACACAATTGATGAGATTGAGCCGAGCACTCAAGGAAAAACGCGCCCACTACTACTCCAGACACGATAAAATTATTCTCCTGCATGATAATGCTCGTCCACATGTTGCGGCACCTGTCAAAACCTACTTGAAAACACTCAATTGGGAAGTTTTACCCCACCCGCCGTATTCACCAGACATTGCTCCCTCTGATTACCATTTGTTTCGATCGATGGCGCACGGCCTGTCTGAGCAGCACTTTACATCATATGAAGATGCCAAAAATTGGATCGATTTGTGGATAGCCTCAAAAGATGAAGCGTTCTTCCGACGCGGTATCCATAGCCTGCCAGAAAGATGGGAAAAAGTAGCGATGGACAATACTTTGATTGAAACATAAGTGCCGTTCTTTCACAATAAATGCCCAATTTTTGATAAAAAACGGCGGAAACTTATTTGTACTCCTAATATATGTATATAGTATCAAAAGCAAAATGTCATATGAGTTTCTTTCTTGTATTATTATGTCAAAATAACTTGAAATTTTTACGTGTTATTACGTACACTTCACCATATCTAGCTCCTATATTGATATTTATGTTGTAAATAAAACTCTTAAGTCCGACGCAATAATTCTATACAAATACACTGATTTCTTTATACGAATTACTTCACAATATTAATTTTATATTTTTAGTTATATATATTATAACGACCTGCCTTTTCGAATTGAACGCGGACTAGCTCGCCGGGTCAGGAGTTCAATAGGGAGGTCCGGAGACAATAGACGTGAGCAAGAGGCGATTTAAGATATCAAAATAGTTTATTATAAGAACACTCTGATTACTCAGAGTGGTGACTAGCAGCGTGGAATTACGCCGTTTATAAATTACAATAAAGAAATATAAGGATATAAAACAATTTACGCTATGCGGATAATCAAAAATAGAATATAATGATAAACTAAGAATTACGGAAAAGAATATGCTAATAATCTAACTAGAATACTGGCGGGGTACTTCAGAGGCGCGGTGGCCCAGTACGATCCGATAATAATAGTATGAACAAAAAGACAGCGCTATAAAACGATTACGAAAAGAATATACGGCTAATCGCGATAGAATACCGGCGGGGTACTTCGGAGGCGCGGTGGCCCAGTACAACGCGATAACAATGGTATGGACGAGAATATATCTTGATATCAATTTAATTATGGCAAAGAATATAATGATAGAATTCCGGCAGGGTACTTCGGAGGCGCGGTGGCCCAGTACGTCGTGAGAAAACAATTGCGAGAATAATAGTACCTTTGCAACGTGCGGTACGACGGTTCGGCGAAGGTATTGTTATAGCGCGCGCGGCTAGTTGTCGGTCGCGGTTTCTATCGTAGGTTAATTATTGGCCAGGTGCAGGTGTGCGGCGTTGGGGCGGTCGGACATACGGACCGGTCCGTCCCGATTCGCCAGGATGGTGTGCGTCGGCGTCGAGAGCACTCGACCGAGGCGGAGAGCTCTCCACCCCGGGTTTTCGCCTATGCAGGTATGGAAACGAGAAGTCTTAGGATAAGCAGTAACGAGAGCACTCGAACGTGGACAGAGAGCTCTCGACCACGTTTTCTGCTTTTCTAGGATCAGGACCACAGAACATATACTAATAGAAGCGCAAGCTCCATGTGTAACAGTGGAAACACGAAACGCCGCGCGATCGACGCGCTCCTAGCAGCATGGCCTTGGAACTACATTCTATACCTGTGGCTGTCCGCTGTGTTCCGAATACACTGCCAGTACTGAAAATCTATAATTTACGTTATACGTAAACTATAGATTTTTAATACTGGCACTGTATATCGGAACACGGCCTATATAAACTGTAAATAATATAGAATAATATATGTTAATAAATAATGTTATTTTCGTCATTAAATGAGGGAATGCGCAATAAAGAACAAATTAATTGCATATAAAATGAAATACATTTTTATTTAAAAATATATAACATGAAATACATTTCTATTTCAAAGTGTGTAACATAGAATTACATTTTAATTTCAAAGTTTAAGGGGATCCTGAAGCCGAATGTTTTCTCGACAAAATTACCATTTTCTATCATTTTCTATGTTACCGATCTATATCTGTCTTTGTATAGACAATGATCTAGACAAAGATAGTACCTACATCTGCATATATAAACAGTTCCATACAAATATCTTTTTTTGTAGGCGTTGAATCTTTGTTCTACTTGCACGATATTATTCTTACATGTTTTCCCTAGCGAGCCTCTATCTCATTTTGTATATATAAACTGCAGTATTTTTGTATTAAGCAAATATTGTCGTCAGGTGACGACTCTACGAGCCAAATATAAGTGAAATTTTAAATTTTTTTTCGTTTTTAATGCAAACACGACCGCAGTCCCCTACATTTTTGCGCCTACTTTAATTCTGTAAAAGAACTTTTCAATTCTATAAAGCCAATTCAAAGATATCTGTATCCAAAAAAAATGGGTAAAACAGAGTTCTACAGACGAGTTCAGGATCCCCTTAACATAAAATACATTTTTATGTCAAAGTGTGTAACATAAAATACATTTTAATTTCAAATAAAGTCTATAATAATAGACATTTTTATTTCAAAGTAACATAAAATACATTGTTATGTCAAAGTGTGTAACATAAAATACATTTTGATTTCAAATAAAGTCTATAATAATACAACACATAACAGAATATACGATTCTATAATAAGTGGGAAAAAGAAAAAACCGTACAATTAAAGAGTTCGAAAACCAAATATATCAAAGAAAAACTAAAAATGCAAATAAGCAGAAAATGCAACTAAATCACAATGATTTAAATTGCTTGGTTTTTTTCGTAATGGCCTGAAGTTACTTGTACCGGTTTTTTCTTATCTTTAACATACTTATGTATTAAAAACGCTAAACTAATTTTGACCAATTCATCATCACATCAATGATTGCTACAGAAATCACTGCTGTAGTTATTAAAAAATACTTTTTTAAAAGCTGATTCCAAGTTTGACTTATGTCCATTTTCATCGCAAAAGTGAAATAATCTATTGTGTAGGTTTTGTATGAACGTAATCACCTTATTACTTGGATACGTTAACGAATCTTTGTCTGAATATTCTTTAAAAACCGTGTACAGATGAAGTTGTTTTTGTTGTGTACAAAACAAATCAATTTTACATTTTGAACAATTTTCGTCAGGAAGTTTTAGCCTTTTTAAAAGATAACCCGAAAGAAAGAGCTTGAGAGGCATCAGTATTTACACAAGGTGAAATTATCTTGCAAATAACCTAAATATGTGCACGCATCACGCATAAGTAACTCTCTAATCGTCGAACCCTACCTACGCGAGTAAAGTACGTATCACAGAATATTACATACTATTCTCTACGACTACATTAACATTACCGCTTCTTCTCGCTCATCTGTGATGCTTCTTGTGCATACTCAAGTCGGTTATGTGGTGGACGGTCTTCTGACATGTAATACTTGCATTGTTCGTCAGGCATGTGCGACTCCTCGTGTTTCGCTAGACTGGTCTTATTACTGCCTTTTAGGGCCTTTGATATTGCCTTCGTAGCAGCAGTCTGAAACATAGAACAATACAATAAGATTCACATACTTAAAAAAGATAGATTCACTAATATATATACACAAATATATATATATATATATGTATAATAAAATTGGCAGCAAAAAGAATGCAATTAAAAAAAAGAGATAAAGCAAAATGAAAAAAGAAAGCAAAGTGTAATAAGTAAAGAGAAAATATGATTCTAAGAATTGAAAAAAATAAAAGATAGTCCGAGTAAAATAGTTATACGTACTTGTTGATGTACCAGCATGTGTTTCTGTAGATTGTTTAGCCTGTTGAACTCGCGACCGCACACTTCGCAATCAAACTTCTTGTCGGGATCGTGATGCTTCTTGTGCATACTCAAGTCGGTTATGTGGTGGAAAGTCTTCTGACATGTAGCGTTGTTCGTTAGGCGTATACCTGACTCCTCGTGTTTCGCTAGACTGGTCTTATCCATGAACCGCCGACCGCAGTAAATGCAAGGAAGCGGTCGCGATTGAGAATTATGTAGCGTCAAGTGACAACGTAGTGCCGTGGACGTGGGGAAATTTTTGTGGCACTCCAAACACTGGAACGGTCGATCGGCAGTGTGAGTCTTTCGGTGGATAAGAAGAAGAGCCCCTGATACTCCGCGATCGCGATCCACGAGGCACCACCGAAATTCAATATGGCAGGCAGTGTTCACTTTTCGTGTCTCCGAGTCTCCGACGCCGACCATGCCCGATCGACGTTCGGCTTGCTTCGGCTTCCCAATCCTGCATGGCCCTGCCGCCATGATGTTTCTCCCCTTCTCGTACTACCTTCACCCCCATGATCAGGACTGATTGCTGGATCTATCCCGGGGCCGCCTTTTTATACCGTGAGGATAACGGTACTTTTATGGTCTCCACGGTGGGGGTTGACAGCGGCGCGCACGTGCGCCGCGGCGCGCGTGGTCGTAGCTGTCATTTCTGGCGCTCGACCGTGTTCGGGGACGCTCGGGTCCCGTCGGCTTCGCCGATGTGCCGTTCGGGCCTGCCGCGGCGTCTCGAGCCGTTATCCCGGCGAGATCGCGGTGTATAATTGTTTAAAAAATGTGTGTGGGCGCATTGCGCCCACATTTCCGCCTGGCGGGTGTTCGGCCGGGCGGTCCGCGGCGGATGTGAGCCGGGACACGATGCGGTGTTAAGGGGCGCATCGTTACACCACCCCCCTCGTTGAAAGTGCCTGAATCTAGAGGCACCTCATCGTCCTTCTCGAATTTTCAGATTTCGATCCTCCTTGTCTTCCTATTACGGCAGGGCGGATGGTTCGGACGGTGCCGATGTCGTAGCGACGGACGACTGTGCGGTCGGGGTCTTCTCCTTCACCCACTTGACCCGTCCTGCTCCGTCGAATCGCACGTGCCATCGGCGGTTGCCGAGGTTCGGCTTGTATTGCCGGCTGACGTGCACAGCGGAATGTGGTACGTCGACCACGATTCCGGGCTCTACTTCGACCGGAATCGGTGGTGGCGGCAAGGGCCCCATGGGACGTGCCGGCGTCAGGGTGGGCCGTGGTGGAGTCGGCTCCGGACGGCGGCGTTTCGGCGGCGGTGGTGGTGGTGCCGTGAGCCAGGCCTGCTTGGCGCGGTTGGCGGCATCTGACCGTTGAATTCGCGTGCCGACTAGCGGTACTGTCCGTGGTCGAATTGGCGGCCACACGGCCTGGGCCGGTGGCCGTAATGCAGTCCTGATTCCCCCCCGTAAAGGGTAATTCCTTGTCGCTCGAACCCGGGTCTGGCCGGGTCGTACTCCTCGTCGTCGTCGCCGAGGAGATTGTTTATCGCTTTGACGATGTCGTCGCTCTGGTCGGTCGAAGTCATCTCTCGCATGGCTCGATTCCTTCTGCCGGGCGTCGCGTTCTCGCTCGGGACGAGGGTTAACATTGTTTATCGGCATTATTTGTTTACCGGACGCAATTTTCGGTTTATTATTTTCGACGCGTTTACAACCTTTAAACGGATCGTTGTGTGTGTCTGTTCTTCGGGAGAGCGCGCTCGTTATCCCCCCCCCCTTGGTCCGCGTCAGACTCGGAAAGTCGGCGGTCGGTCGGTGCGCGCTTTAAATCCTGCACGTGTACGTGCTTAAACCATTTCCCCGAGCGACTACGGAGGTCTACGATAACGGGCGAAATTAGGCGGCGAACTTCGAGCGGTCCGATGAATTTAAGCGCGAGTTTCGCGTTAAACGCGGCTTGTTTACTGGAGAGCGGTCGGTCTCGCTTCCACACCCACTCCCCGATCCGTGGACGCCAATCTCGGCGGCGCAAATTATAGTGCCTTTCTTGATGTTGGAAGGCACGGGCGAGCTGGATCTTTACGAGCTCGTAGGCCTCGTTGAGCCGGCGGCGGACGACCGATGGCGGTATCGCGGATTCGGTAAGCGTTCTTTCCCCGGGACGACGCAGCTCGCGGCCGTGGTTGAAGAACGCGGGAGTGTAGCCGGTTGCGTCGTGTTTCGCGGTATTGTACGCGAACTGTAGTTCCGTCAAATGCTCGTCCCATGCTCGGTGCTTCCTTGCGTATTGACCGATCATTGTTTTTATGACGCGGTTGGTCCGCTCTACTGGGTTGCAGTGAGGCGCATAGGCCGGCGTGAACCGGTGGCGAATCTCGCAATCTTTCAATAGTTTGGCGAGTTGTTTCGATTTTAGTTGCGTGTTATTATCTGATAGTATTTCGTCCGGGCACCCGTGGCGGAGGATAACGGCCTCTAAGATGTTTTTTACGATGACGGGTGCGGTGGCTTGACGCAGAGGGCGGAGCTCGACCCATTTAGTGAAGCGATCCTGCATGTTTAATAACCAAATATGACCGGCGGTGGAGCGGGGCAGCGGACCGACGAGATCAATGGTCACTTGATGCCACGGATGATCTAGCGCGGTCGGGTGTAGTTGCCCGGCGGGTTTTTCTTGCGCTATCTTGTGCGCGAGGCATGTCGGGCATCTTCGCACGTATCGGGTGATATCCTGGAACATGCCTGGCCAGTAGAATTTCGCCGCGATTCTGGTGATGGTTTTTGCGATACCTAGGTGCCCGGCGGTGGGCGCGTCATGGTATTGCTCTAACACCGCGGTTTGCCGTTCCTTCGGCACGCATTCCTTCCATTGTTCCCCCTCCGGGGTTTCTTTGAAATCTAGACTGTGGCGTATGTGTTTCTACAATCGGCCATGTTCGATTCGGAAATCCGGCACCTCGTGTGGTGTTGACTTGACGGTGTGCCAGACTCTCTGGTACCACGGGCATTTCGGCCGGTTCACCATGGCCACTTCCGGCTGTCGGGAGAGTGCATCGGCGACTTTATTTAGTACGCCTTTCCGGTATTTGACCTCAAAATCATATTGTTGCAATTCGAAAGCCCAACGACCGAGGCGGCCCGTTGGCGAGTCGATCTTCTGCAGCCATTTCAGCGACTGGTGATCGGTGATCACCGTAAATTGGTACCCTTCGAGGTATCCCCGTAACCGCCGGATTCCCCAGACCACGGCCAAACATTCTAACTCCGTCGCGCTGTAGTTTCGCTCGGCGTTGTTTAAGGCGCGGCTCGCGTAGGCTATGACCCGTTCCCCTTCGGGAAAGTACTGTGTAAGTACAGCCCCTAGGCCCGTGGTGCTAGCGTCTGTTTGCAAGTAGAATCGTCGGGTGAAATCTGGGCACGCGAGTACCGGCGAGGTCGTCAGCGCGGTTTTTAAGGCGTCGAATGCTGCTTGTTCGGCGTCCCCCCAAGTCCACCGGGCGCGTTTACGGGTGAGTGCGGTCAACGGCGCGGCGAGTGTCGCGAAATTTTGAATAAACCGACGGTACCAGGACGCGACCCCCAAAAACCGGCGAACGTCACGTACATTGCGTGGGGCCTCCCACTCGGCGACGGCGCTAACTTGCTCCGGGTCCGTTCGAACGCCCTCGCGATCGACGATAAGGCCGAGATATTTGGTGATGTGGGGAAGCGGGTATGCGTCTCTCTCTGTGACCTCGTTTACCCCGCGAAAATCTATGCAGAACCGGGGCTTACCGTCTTTCTTACGTACGATAACCACCGGTGAGCTCCACGGGCTGTGAGATGGTTCAATAATGCCCTCCTCGAGCATTTTATCGACCTCTTCGTCGATGATCGCCTGCATGGCGGGATTTCGGGGCCGATATCGCTGTTTTAGCGGTACGTCGGTTTTCACGCAAATGACGTGTTGCGTGCGGTCTGTGGGGCCGCGTACCCCCTCGAATTTCGGCAGTTCGTCGGCTAGAAACTCCTGGAGGCGCTCTTCTTCGGACCGCCCTGTTTCCTCCGTTTGCCCGATGGCGTGTGCCGGTTTGGCACGCAATCCTGCGCTTGGCGGAGGTGGTGGCGGTATTGAAAAATTTAGTTTAGCCCATAAGTCGGTGCCGATCAACATCTCGTTGTCGAGCGTAGGCATAATGTGGAAGTGATGCCAGAATAAGCGTCCCTGAATGTTCACGGGCACCGTCATGTACCCCCGTATGGGCGTGCTTGACCCATCGGCGAGATGCACCTGTCCGCTCGCGGGTTTTACTGCGTACTCCATCTCTTGTATTTTCTCGGCGGTCTGTGTGTTAATGAACGATGCTTCGGAGCCAGTATCTAGCAAGGCGTCTAGCGGCTGGCGATGTACGAAGGCGGTCAGGTGCGGTCGTGGTTTGTATCTTATGTGGAGGACCGAGGCGCAACCGCTTCTTCCCCGGTCCGAGCGGCATTTCCCGGCGGCGGATGGCAGTCTTTTGTGAGGACGCCGTCTTTCCCGCATTGCGAGCAGAACCGTCGGGGCGGCCGCTTGCAGTCAAATCTGGTATGACCCCGCTGCTTGCATCTCCAGCAGCACTCATATCGGTCATACGCGACGGCTGCCGTCGCAGGTTTCAGTGCCGGGGCTTGGCGAGCACGTGTCTGCTCCTCAATGTGTTCAAATTCCTCCGCCAGGCGCAGGATATCTCTGGTGCGTCGGATCGTGTCTCGGCGTACGTATAAGTGGTAGCGCGGATGCATATTGTTGTAGAGGTTCTCGATTTGATCCTCTTCGGCGAACCCTGTGGCTCGCCGCATCATGGTGCTGAGTTTTGTCGCGAATTTCCGGTAGGGCTCGTCCGGCCGTTGCAAGCGCGCCTGAATTTCGCGGATGAGTTGGGCGCGGTACCGGCGCGGAAGGAAGTAGTCGCGAAAGTCGTTACAAAAATCGTCCCAATTTCGCCAGTTATGCCGGTTGTTCCGACACCAGAGGAGCGCGTCTCCGCGGAGTAACTCTGGTAGCCCAATTAGTAACTGCGCCCCTGAGAATTGATATCCCTCTTTCAGTTCCTCTAGTCGCTCAAGGAACGCTACGGGGTCTTTCCCGTCGAAGTGACAACCCCATTTCCTAATCTGATTCATGACCTTCGCGGGGGGTTCACTCGGGCGCTCGCTTTCCGCGGGGTAAAAACGTCGGGGCCGGTCGGGGCCGGTGTCGGTGTCGGCGGGAGCACCGTGACGGCGGGCGGGATAACGAGCTCCGGCGTGGTGATAGTCACCGTGGGCCCGATTCGTGAATCTTCGCTGGTCGCGACGGCTGGTTGCACCATTTCCGGATGGTCGTCCACGTATAGGCTCAAACGGCGACGTAGATCGTCGATTGTCCCGTCGGTTTCTAATCCGATAATGTCTAGTTCGGCCATGAGCTGGCTCTTGCTCAGGCGGTAGATCCACGTTTTAGCCATCGTGTCTCGTCTATTGTCTCGCGGAACGTAACGGTCCCTGTTTGGGCGCCAAATAACGACCTGCCTTTTCGAATTGAACGCGGACTAGCTCGCCGGGTCAGGAGTTCAATAGGGAGGTCCGGAGACAATAGACGTGAGCAAGAGGCGATTTAAGATATCAAAATAGTTTATTATAAGAACACTCTGATTACTCAGACTGGTGACTAGCAGCGTGGATTTACGTCGTTTATAAATTACAATAAAGAAATATAAGGATATAAAACAATTTACGCTATGCGGATAATCAAAAATAGAATATAATGATAAACTAAGAATTACGGAAAAGAATATGCTAATAATCTAACTAGACTACTGGCGGGGTATTTCGGAGGCGCGGTGGCCCAGTACGATCCGATAATAATAGTATGAACAAGAAGACAGCGCTATAAAACGATTACGAAAAGAATATACGGCTAATCGCGATAGAATACCGGCGGGGTACTTCGGAGGCGCGGTGGCCCAGTACAACGCGATAACAATGGTATGGACGAGAATATATCTTGATATCAATTTAATTATGGCAAAGAATATAATGATAGAATTCCGGCAGGGTACTTCGGAGGCGCGGTGGCCCAGTACGTCGTGAGAAAACAATTGCGAGAATAATAGTACCTTTGCAACGTGTGGTACGACGGTTCGGCGAAGGTATCGTTATAGCGCGCGCGGCTAGTTGTCGGTCGCGGTTTCTATCGTAGGTTAATTATTGGCCAGGTGCAGGTGTGCGGCGTTGGGGCGGTCGGACATACGGACCGGTCCGTCCCGATTCGCCAGGATAGTGTGCGTCGGCGTCAAGAGCACTCGACCGAGGCGGAGAGCTCTCCACCCCGGGTTTTCGCCTTTGCAGGTATGGAAACGAGAAGTCTCAGGATAAGCAGTAACGAGAGCACTCGAACGTGGACAGAGAGCTCTCGACCACGTTTTCTGCTTTTCTAGGATCAGGACTGATTGCTGGATCTATCCCGGGGCCGCCTTTTTATACCGTGAGGATAACGGTACTTTTATGGTCTCCGCGGTGGGGGTTGACAGCGGCGCGCACGTGCGCCGCAGCGCGCGTGGTCGTAGCTGTCATTTCTGGCGCTCGACCGTGTTCGGGGACGCTCGGGTCCCGTCGGCTTCGCCGATGTGCCGTTCGGGCCTGCCGCGGCGTCTCGAGCCGTTATCCCGGCGAGATCGCGGTGTTTAATTGTTTAAAAAAATGTGTGTGGGCGCATCGCGCCCACATTTCCGCCTGGCGGGTGTTCGGCCGGGCGGTCCGCGGCGGATGTGAGCCGGGACACGATGCGGTGTTAAGGGGCGCATCGTTACAATATAAAAGAATAAAATGCATGCGGAAAAAATTATTACGCATAAACTTTATTTTATATGCCGTAACTTTATTTGCAGATCAATAGAAAAATGAAAATGTTCGTTACAAATAAACTTCGTGAAAATGTCTAACGATACGCTTACAATTATTCCAATCTAGGAAGCAGCTAATTATAAATGTTGAATATATGTGTGTGTGTATGTGTACATATATATGCTGTCACTAATTTATTTAATATAATAATATATTACACAGCCAATCTTTTAGTTAGACAATCATACTGTTTCGTTTAATCATAAAATAACCCTGCAAGAAGTTCACTAATCGTTACAACCTTAACGGTAATTACATTTTTATATATTTTAACAGAAACGTAATTTATAATAACGGTAAATTTTATCTATTATCACGGCATCGTAGGATGAACAATATAATCGTAAAGAAAATAAAAATATTTTTGCCCGTCGACTAATGTAACAAGCTAAGGAGGAAGACCACCCTCAAATCCTCTGATATATTTGGCACGCTGCTCTTCAACAAATAATTTTATTGGTGTCCTTGTCCTTGTCTTTGGCCTCGGCCTCGTCCTCGTCCTCGTCCTCTATACGGTCCCCAGTACCGGTACGGGTTTGCCAATTTAAACAAAAATTGTTGAAACCGCTCTTCTTGTCTCCTGATTTTCCACGCTTTACTTCTTGGCCGAACTGTAACAAAATATATATACGTAGATACTATGTAAGTATTAAAAAAAATTGAAAAATATGTATATGGTGTGTAATAAAAAAAATATACTAATATTAATTTTAAAATTTTACTTTGTCTATGATCTTCATCGGCATTGGCGACAGCATTGGCATTGGCGACGGCGACGGGAGCGGCAGCGGCAGCAACGGGACCGACGGTACGAGGAGGCTCGACGACGACGAGACGATTAGCGACGGGACGCTTGTTGACGGGACGGGTGGCGACAGGACCCTTATCAGTAAGACCGATGCCAGGAATGTCAGTATCGGCGACGACGGGACGATTGGTGGTGACGGATTGTGAAAAAAATTCGAATTCTTCATCGTCGTCCAGTAACATCTAATACATAAAAAAGACACATATTGCGTCAAACAATAAAACATTATTAAAACCAAAGTACTTACACGTTCTTCTTTTTTTCTTTTTTGTCCATGTCTCTGCGGATGTTTGTGATCTGCGTATTTTAAACCACGGTCTTACATACGACCGTGTTATAAACGGCCGGCGGCGATATCAACGGTATACAATATGGCGGTGACGGAAACAGGCAAACAGCGGCGACAGGATTGTGGTGAACAACGGAACCGCGGCGACGATGCGACGATAGCGGACAAAGTGTGCGTAAAGTCTCTAGAGAATGAGTTCCTTTTTCGGTGTAGATGAGCATAGATAAGTAGGTGCAGTAGGTACAACTATCGTCCCTATAGATAGCGCGCTCATCTACACCGAAATAGGAACTTATTCTAGAGACTTTACGCACACTTTGTCCGCTATCGTCGCATCGTCGTTGTGGTTCCGTTGTTCACCATTGTTCACCAAAATCCTGTTGCAGCTGTTTGCCTGTTTCCGTCATCGCCATATTTCAATACCGTCGATATCGTCGCCGGCCGTTCATAACACGATCGTATGTAAGACCGTGGTTTCTAATACGCAGATCACAAACATCCGCAGAGACATGGACAAAAAAGAAAAAGAAGAAGAACGTGTAAGTACTTTGGTTTTAATCATGTTTTATTGTTTGACGCAATATGTGTCTTTTTTATGTATTAGAATTAGATGTTACTGGACGACGATGAAGAATTCGAATTTTCTTCACAATCCGTCACCACCAATCGTCCCGTCGTCGCCGATACTGACATTCCTGGCATCGGTCTTACTGATAAGGGTCCTGTCGCCACCCGTCCCGTCAACAAGCGTCCCGTCGCTAATCGTCTCGTCGTCGTCGATCCTCCTCGTACCGTCGGTCCCGTTGCTGCCGCTGCCGCTCCCGTCGCCGTCGCCAATGCCGATGAAGATCATAAACGAGGTAAAATTTTAAATTAATATTAGTATATTTTTTTTATTACACACCATATACATATTCTTGAATTTTACAATACTTACATAGTATCTGGGTATATATTTTTTTTTGTTACAGTTCGGCCAAGAGGTAGAGCATCTGGAATAAGGAAACAAAAAGAGCGGTTTCAACAATTATTGTTCCAGTTAGCAAATCCCTACCGGTATAGAGGACGAGGACGAGGACGAGGACGAGGACAAGGACAAAATCGAAAGGACATATCGGAACTTAATTCATCGAAAAAGCTTTAGTTCTTACTCGTTTTCCATATATTATCTATCTATATGGTACGTTCCACTTAACGCTCAAAACGCTCGAATCATTTCATCCTTGTTGTTTGGCAAATGTTGAACAAGGACGAATGATACTCATGAGCGTTGTGAGCGTTAAGTGGAACGTACCTATAGTATCATAGAAAAGTCTTTCAATCTTTTGACATAGGTACTTTTTCGTGTTCTTCGCCACTTGTGCCACTGAATTTAGGACTTAAAATTTGAGTGGTTTCGTCCAATCTGCGTTGAAAAATCATACTGTAACTTGCAGCTACTACTACTATGAAAATATTAGTATTTGTATGAGCAAATTCTAATTCTGGGATAATCTAATTACAAAGTTTTGTGTATGTGTATATAGAAAAATTTAGAACTAATCATAACTATATAATATATTTAATGGCGGTATTTTATAGAACGACAGCTCCGGACTGTAAAAAGGGGTAAAAGTGAAATTATTCTGTATGCATAGTAGGTAATATAAAAGCGTTGTTTATAAACAGAAAATAAAAATAAAAGATAGTGTATGCATTTTTATCGTTGCTGTATTTGAACCTTGCAAAATAAATCATTGCTTGACAAATCTCGATCATATCCTGACACCTGCCGATGAAACCCTTGATGTAACGAAATATGCTCTTCGTGTCTAAGACCCATGAGTGATACGTGAGATTGATGTGAGCGCTCGTGATCAGAACAAAATTTTATTTTATTAAATATTAATGAGTACATTAAATTAGTCGATCAGAAATGCAAATTAAAATTTTATTTTTACGTGTCAATACTGAAACGAGAGATATTCTGCTTTAATAGTACTTATTGTTAGTATAAGTGTCTAAATTAGTCGATCAGAAATGCAAATTAAAATTTTATTTTTACGTGTCAATACTGAAACGAGAGATATTCTGCTTTAATAGTACTTATTGTTAGTATAAGTGTCTACATATGTATATATCTACACATACACACACACACACACACACACATATTGACATTTATAATTAGCCGCTTCCTGAATTGGAATAATTTACTTTTTGCCATGTTTTGTAAGCGTATCGTTAGACATTAGACATTTTCACGAAGTTTATTTGTAATGAATATTGTTATTTTTCTATTGATCTGCAAATAAAGTTACAACGTATAAAATAAAGTTTATGCGTAATAATTTTTTCCGCATGCATTTTATTCTTTTATATATACAATTAAAAATATATAATTAATATTGTGAAGTAATGATTGTTTCGTATGATCTAACAAATCATTAAAAACTGTATAATTATTGCTGTATGAATTTCATGATAAATATAAGTTTGATATGTATATTTTACAAAGATTATTCTGGCTTTCCATATAAGAATAATCACATTATTATTTATAATAAAAAGATTAGAGAGAGAGAGAAAGAGAGAGAGCGAGAGAGAGAATTACCGCATTTTATCAATTAAAAACTATTTTTATGTGTATAGTTGTAAGGTTACTTTTTTAAAGTTATTATCTTAATCTAGACATTATAAAGTAAAGAAGTAAACAAATTTTTGTTAAATTAATTACATTAAATGTAATCATTTTTATTATTTTATACTTATCACAAATTATTAAGCATAATGAATTTATAAATACAAGTATAAATATAAGTAGACAGAGTGATGTTGGAGCAGTATTTTGCAATTTTTCTTTTAAGTTATACCTTACTTAACGTGATGTAAGAAATGTTTTAAGAATGTACATTATTTGTGCTGCAGTCTCCCTAAATTGCGTCAGCTCATTAATATTGATAATTATAATACACTTCTAAACGGGTAACTTTTTAAACAAGTTACAAAGCATACTGTATTCTTGCATATATATCGAGCATGATACAGATATAGATATTAAACTCTCTGTTCGGCGCCATAATTTTGGTAAAGTTTTGGACTTTCATGTATTTTAGAGGAAGAAGTATTTGTCGGACTTGGTAAATTCATTTCTGAATTCGAAATAGTCGATATAGTTTCCTCTACGGATATCTGATTCTTTCGCAATACTGGTGCCATGAAATTTTGACCAGGCAAGAGACCTCTTTTTGATACTGGAGTCTAATGAAAACGCAGCTTGTAATAAAAGAGCAGCTTGTTCTAAAACTGGTGCAGCTCCTACGGCACCAACTGCCGTTCCAGTCAATTGGCCACCACAGATGAGTATCTCGGTCCGTAAGCGAAGCATAAATTATGCCTGTCCACCTATAATCAAGATAATTTATTACAGAGCATATTTGTCACAGTTGTAAATTATTGTCAAAGTTATTGTTAAAGTACCAGATGCTTTACTACAAAATATAGTAGACCGAACGGAGTAATTAAAGGACACGCCAGACTGTAGACAGTTATCATAGTAAAGACTAGCAGCAACCAGGCGTAATGAGCTCCCAATGAAAACTCCAACAGTACCGCTTTCCTAACGTGCATCCTTTCCGCCCGGCTGCGAGCTATACAAAGTCTGAAAGTGTACAGCGCGAGTTCCAGGAATCTGGCCGATTCTAATTCACTCCCGAGCAAGCCCGCAGTTATGACGTAATTTACAAAAAGGGCACCCTGCAAATTTTATATTTCTATACTATGCCATACGAATGCTATTGTAATACGGAGAAATTGTGCACTTATTGCATTAATCTAGAATAAATGCCATATTTTTTATTAGGTACATATTAGTAAAAATCTCACCTGAAAATACACATTCCCATTGTGCCGTATTGTTTCGATCATTTACAGTCCAATTTAGAAATGCTGCGGCACTAGTTAATCCTAAACTAGGTAATATAAGCACCATCAGGAGCAACAGAAGTAATGTTTTTCTCATAACAACACGATTTAAGCTACTTCGTGTCCAATGTCTCACAAGCGATTCGCATCTCGTAACTAGTGCAGGCATTAGAGCAGCCACACTGACTAACAATACGGTAGGCAGGAAAGATGAAAGTACCGGACTAAGATTCTTAATCCCTCCAGTAAGTGGTAATTTGTTGACAGTTGTTACTATGACCTAAAATTTTTAAAATAAATAACTTAACTACATTATATATTTTGTATAAATTTTTAAATATTTAAAGAGAGAATGAATCAAAGATTGAAAGAAGAAGGTAATAATTATAATTTTTTTCACAGCACAAAAATACAATACTAAAGTATTCTAACTTTTTAAGTAATTTATTAAAAACTTACCATGTAATAGATATTTATCGTACAAATATATCATTAATTTAAAAATAAATAATGTTTAATCTTGATTATGATATATTGGCATAGGTTAATATTTATATGTATGATTCCAATTCCTGCAAATGAAGCCTTTTGAGTAAATGTTATTTCAATCTTTATTATATATTTTCTTCTTTCACCGACGTGTCTCAAAGTACTTTTGTTGTATAATTATCTATCAAGCAAAAGCATCTTGACAAGATCAAGGGCGAAATAGAATCTTATTTACCAGGCATTGTGGATATATTGTTAACAAATGCGAAAAACTTGAACAAGAATTATTATATTTCAAGATTCTTATAAGATTTAGTTAATATAGTATATTATGTTATATCTTTTTAATAGCCCCCATGAATCTAAAAAGGAAAGGCTTGTTTTTATCGCAATTAACGTGTTTATATTAATAATAACATCAATCGTTTTACATATCCTCTAAAATACCGTGCCAAGAGCATAAAATTTTTGTACTCACAGCAATAAATATATTATATCCTGTGCCTACGTAGAAATATAATAAAAATGTCAAGTGCATCTTGCTTCTTTTTAAGATACTTCTAATTCCTTTTAAACATTGTATAAATGACATTGTACTTTGGAAAGTGTAAAATTTGTTTTTACAAATCCGCGTATAACTAAAAAATTTCTAAATTTTAATAATTTTTTAAAAAGTTAATTTGGTAATTATTTAGAATACCCTCTCCACCTCAAATATCAATAAAATTATGCTCATTCGACGCGTTTTGACACGAAACAAAAGAATCTGTCAGAAAAATGCGGCGGTCTGCCCTGCGAAGCGAGATATTTAGCATTAAAGTTGACGACTCTCAGGTTAGGAATCCTGTCATACCGACGTGATGTAGCGACCATGAACATGCTCCGCGGCCACATGCGCATGCTCTGTCAGCTCCGTGGCCGCACGCGCACGCAAAAGTGCGCGAATTTGAAACGTATGCATACTTATAATGCATAAATATAAATATGTACTTTCATATACCAACGATTCTCTGCTTTAACAAATTATTTCTGCTACAGATATTAAGCGTCGAAGTTAACGAAACAGAAATAATTTGTTAAAGCAGAGAATAGTTGGTATATAAAAAGTACATATAAATATGTACTTTTCATATACCAACTATTTATATGTACTTTTTATATACCAACTATTCTTTTATATACCAACCATTCTTTGCTTTAACAAATTATTTGTTGAATAATTTGTTAAAGCAGTGAATAGTTGGTATATGAAAAGTACATATTTATGTGTACATATAAATATGTACTTTGCATGTACCAACTATTTTCTGCTTTAACAAATTATTTGTTAAATAATCTGTTAAAGCAGAGTATAGTTGGTATATGAAAAGTACATATTTATATGTTCTATGAATAGTTGGTATATAAATATGTACTTTTCATATACGAACTATTCTCTGCTTTAACAAATTATTTCTGTTTTGTTAACTTCGACGCTCAATATCTGTAGCAAAAATAATTTGTTAAAGCAGAGAATAGTTGGTATATGAAAAGTACATATTTATATTTATGCATTATAAGTATGCACACGTTTCAAATTCGCGCACTTTTGCATGCGCGTGCGGCCATGGAGCATGCGCATGTGGCCACAGAGCTGACTGCTGACAGAGCATGCGCATGTGGCCACAGAGCTGACAGAGCATGCGCATGTGGCCGCGGAGCATGTTTATGGTCGCTATCATCTTGTCGGTATGACAGGATTCCTAACCTGAGAGTCGTCAACTTTAACGCTAAATATCTCGCTTCGCAGGGCAGACCGCCGCATTTTTCTGCCAGATTCTTTCGTTTTATGCAAAAACGAATCGATTAAGCCTAATTTCATCGATATTTGAGGTGGAGAGGGTATTCTAAATAATTACCGTTAATTTTATTCAGAACGTATAATACAAATAACAAGAATGCAATGTAAGTATCAATTCACCATTCTTATTTTATTAATATGTTAACTAAAATTTTATGTAATAAGAGAAAAAAAATAAAAATAAATACATAGTATATTATAATAAGATGTATATACAATAAGACAGCTTTTAATATTACTTACTTATATATGAATTTAAGTAGTTAGAAATATTTTCAAATAGTACTTGTTGAGCTTGTACAGATAGATTCTTTCTTACATTAAAATTAGCTAAATTGTTTATTACGGTTTGATCTTATTACAAGCTTACACGGAAGAGTTCCACCATTAAATTCGGCTATTTTTGGTTTCTTAGCTTTAGCATCATTGATATAAATGATCTAAAAAAATAAACACTAAGTATTAATAAAAATTTTAGATAAAATTATTCTAATAAAGGGAAATAAATAAAACGCAAATAATTTGATACAAAAAATAAAATTATATACATGTTTTTATTTTCTATTAATATATTAATATATTTATATATATACATATACACCATATATAAATTAATAGAAAATATATTATAATATAATAAAAATAAAAAAAAATAAATAAAAAATAATTTTTAAACCTGCTTATTTACTGTTTTTATTCTCATTTGATGATGTCAAAAGCGAGAAATTGTATGTCAAAAATTCTTGCGGTTTTACGTTAAAATAAAAAAATATTTTTGTAAAACATAATTGTAATTAATTTAGCATATTTGTAAAATATACGAAACACTTTCTTTTGGCTTTAATAATCACTAAATAGTCGCAAAATTAACGTAACATGTAATTTATCGTTTTGACCTGTCTTCTTTTATTTTTTATTTTACAGTTATTTATTGGTTATTAAAACTAAAGGTAAGTGTCCCGTATATTTTATAAATGTGCTGGATTAATTATAACTGCGTTTTATAAATATATATTTTTATTTTAATTTAAAACTGCAAGATGTTTAGCATGCGATTTTTTGCTTTTGACATCATTAAACAAGAATAAAAGCGACAAGAAGATAGGAGCTCTAATTTATTTATTTATTAGTAAATATATAATATATAATAGTTATTATAAATTAATAATTATTTTATTGGGCCGTAAATGGTTGACGTAGAACTACGACTTTCCCGAGGAAGGTGGGGTAACTTCGGGTACACAACTGCAACGTTTTCTTGTAACCAATATTTCTCAAAAAGTATTAAAGGAAATTACAATTTATTATATTGTTTTTTAAGGTAGTCTTTCCGCAGCACCTAGTCAAGTAAAAGTCCGTCATGAGGTAATTGAAAACAAACATATTGCAACATCCAAATAATTATAATAATATAAAATATGATTTTACACGCATGATTTAATCGTATTTAATTATTTACTAATTAAAAAAATATCACAATAGTAGTGCGGTTGGACTCGATTTGGACTCGAGTAACCAACAAATTTGTTATCACGTCTCCGTCTCCGTGTCTCCGTCTCCGTTTAACCTCATATATCAGAGCAAAACAATCGGCAAGCCCTTATTTTCAAGGTACGTACGAAATCCGGAAACATCAGGGAATATTTTAAGACATTAATAATGTATTCATCTGGACGCTAAGTACATGTATTATTCGTTGAAAACCTCGGCCGTGGCGATTTGCATCATTCTATCTTTCTCGTTCATTAGATGTAAACAAGGATAGAATGACAATAGCACGCTCCGCGAACGCACATTTAGAATGACTTATTTCTTGTAAAGTGTCGGTAACCTCACCTGATTTTTCGTACACATGCCCCTTATTACTGTATATTTAACATATTTCAAATTTAGATACCTATCTGAAACTTTTTCTCATGAAAGGACTACCTTAAAGCTCTCGATGTGAGCTAAATGCTCCTGTAATTTATTTTGTTCTCAAAAAAAAAAACGAAATTTTCCAATTAGATAATAGTATATTTTTTGGATTTGTTTGTATGTATGTTTGCACTTATTTCTCTAAGGCCTGATCTACGATGTGCACTTTGCTTTTTGCTTCGTGTTCTATGCCTTTTGCGTTTATAGCCCTAAAGTATCTCCCCAAACGCATTTTTTGACAAATTCTGTCGCGTGACGAAATGTTTTGCGTTTTCTGTCGCCTCAGATAAAGAATATTAAACTCCGGAAGAGAAGTAGGGCGTGGAGAGGCAAAGAAACAAGATGCAAACAGCAAGAAACAGACAGCAAAGATATTAAAAAAATATATATTTTATTATATTGTTTTTTAAAACTTTTGTCGTGACCTAAATGCTCCTGCAATTTATTTTGGTGGTTTTTTAAAACCGATTTTTTTGATATGCCAATGTGTTCAGAATGTTCTAAAACGTCAAAAACTCACAATTTTAAAAAAATGTTTGTATGTGTATCCATCCGCTGAGGATGATCCAAAAGGACGCAATAATAGACCAATTTTCTTGAAACCGGTACCAAAATTTTTCTAATTTTTCGAGGATGGCGACGATGGATTTAATTTTTTTTTAAGTAAAAGCTTTGTTTTCGTGAAAAATTTAAGCACCGGTTTTAAGAAAATCGGTTTTGACCGCAAACTACTTATTTATTGAAGGACCGATTTTCTTGAAATCGGTACCAAAATTTTTCTAATTTTTTGGGGATGGCAACAATGGGTTTAATTTTTTCAAACCAATTTTCTTGAAACCGCCAAAATTTATCAAATTTTTTTATATGTTTTCGGGATGCTGCAGGCTCCGCCGTTTTCGCAAGTAACGCTCATAGGCTCTGTTCGTAATAGTGACTATATCGCGGTTCTTCTGCCGGGATCAACGCGCGAGAGATCGCTCGTAATTAAGCGAGATAAGCAGTTACCCGTTCACGCGTGTATGCGAGTAATTAGTGAAAGTATTTTATCGATTTTCCTCGCGTATTGACGAAAGTAACAGGCGGGTGCGTCCTCCCGTTCGCGACGGCGAACAAAGCTCGAACGCCGCGCAAATTGGAGACAGTTACATTGGTGCTTGGAATATCAAAAGCGAGTGACAGACATTGTAATCGGGAAGAGCAAGCTGATTTGTTCGTAACAGGTAAATGTTTGTATACAGTGTTACATACAATGAATTTTCCATAACGATATTTGAATAGTTTGACAGTTTGTTATGAATATGGTTTGTTATGTTTACACAAATAGCAAAATGCCCGCTAAGTGAACTCACGATGTATGCACATTGTGCGGATAATTTGCACGACGTGAACTCATGGTGCTAGACAGATGCGTCCTCAATTGATGCTCGTATGACTCGAGCTCTGTAAAGTTGGCACCCCAAAATGCAAATTTTTATAAAATTTAAGTGGCATTCGTTTGTCCACAATTTGTCTACATTTGTCCACCCAAAATTTTCATTTGTCCATCCTTCAATAAAAAGTTATGATCAAATTAAAAAAATTGACATCAGCATTACATTACATTAAAATTTATTACTATACCGTATGTTATAAAGGTCTCAGTGGTAATGTTAGCCGTACAATGCGTGACGCTAAATTTAGCGTACTTCTCACCATTCCGAAGAAATTAGATTGCGTTATTAGAAAAGGAAAGGATAAGCTACACAATCTCAAACAAACTAAGTTGGTTTACAAGATTGATTGTGCAAATTGTAATGCTACATACATTGGACAAACAAAAAGACACTTAGGGTCACTTCGACCAACGCCGATTAACTTTAATCGACGATTAACTCAATCAGCAGTGTCGCCAACAGCAAGATATTTGTCGTTATGTATGTCGTTATGGATACGATCGTATCCATCATCAAATAATAAAAAATTAATAATTCTATCCATGTTACACAAACACGTTTTTGAAATAGATATTTTAAATAAAAATCAAAACAACTTTATTCAAATTAAAGAAAAGTGGTATATTATTTTGAAAAGATTGGTTAAGAACGACATACATAACGACAAATATCTTGTTGTTGGCGACACTACTGATTGAGTTAATCGTCGATTAAAGTTAATCGGCGTTGGTCGAAGTGACCCTTAGAGACACGCATTAAGGAACATTTTTGTGATATCAAGAAGAAAGTTGACAATCATTCTGTTGCTAGTAAACACCGTCTCACGTTTAATCACGATTTTAATTGGCATCAACCTGAGATTTTATATAAAGAGAGACAATTTGAGAAAAAAGAAATCTTAGAAATGTTTTTTACTAAAAAATACGATTGCACAATCAATCTTCAAAAAAAAAAAAAAAAACACTGAAAATCTACCTGGGACTTACAACCGCATTATTAGTGCCACTTACTGCACTTTTTTGCTTCTTCATAGAGGAAGCTTTGTTTTCGTGAAAAATTTTTTTTAGTTGCCGCTGCCAATGTGTTCAAAATGTTCCAAAACGTCAAAAAATTGCATTAAAAAATGTCCGTATGTGTGTGTGTGCTCAGATTTGATGTTTGTGGTTGCTCTAACTTCCGTAAATATTGAGATATCGGGCTGTTTTTTTTTATCGATAATCATTCAAGGAAAGTTGGTATTGAATTTGGCGATGATCGGTAGAAGGGTTTTTTTTAAACAAAATTTTAAATTGTTTTTAGAAATGTCCGTGGTTGCTCTAACTCCCGCAAATATTGAGATATCGGGCTGAATTTTTTTTTTAATTGATAGAGTATCATTCAAGGAAGGTTGGTATTGAATTTGGCGATAATCGGTAAAGGGCTTCTTTCTTTATAAAATTTTGAATTTCTTTAGAAATGCCCGTGGTTGCTCTAACTTTTGCAAATTTTTAAATATTGGGCTATTTCTAATTTTATTATTTTTTTCAGTTTCTTCTACCTTTATTTTATATATAATTCTTTAAGATTTGGTTGATTAAACTCAGCTTTATAAGGCTTTTATGTATGTACGGATTCCCCGAAATTTCAAATGCTTCAAAAACTAATCAACCAAATCTTAAATAATTATATATTGCAACCCGTTTTTCCTCGGTCTCGCCCGCCGAGGAGGCGCGGCTGCAAATTAGCCACCAATAGTTAGGTAAAGAGGTAAGACACAGGTATCCGCGAGGTAATCAGGCCGGAGATATCCGCGAGGTATTCAGATAGTCGTGAGGTATTCCAATGGTCAATTCCCGCGACGTTCGCGAGGTATTCCAGTAGGTAATTCTCGAGGTATTCACGAGGTACTTCAACAGGTAATCTCGAGGTATTCGCGAGGTATTCCAATCTCCACGATGCTCGCGAAGTAACGCGAAAACTTGGGCGCCAGGTGCGAATACGCGCACCACGTTTCGTGAGCCTAATCTTGACGCGATCGCCCGGACACGTACGTCCACTCAGGGCGCGGGGCGAGTTTGATACTTTGAGGAAAGGGAGAGGCGGCGCAACGCAATCAACACACTCAAATAATATATAACACATAAAAGTATATTTGCGAATAGAAATAGAACGTTGGTGGAAAGATAATAGAAAGTATATTTGCGGAAGGGAACAGTAATAGAATCGCAAGTATATCCGCGAATAACAGTAATATCATGCTTCATTCATACAACACACTCGAATATTCGCAATTCCGTATTCCGCCGAGACTCGAAAGACCGATTCGAAATCTCCTTTAAACCCGAAATTCCGACGCTCGCGAAACTCTAATCACGCTCGTTTTCGCGGCGGCCTCAGCGAATGCGCGGCAAAAACCCGCGCGACATTCCCCGGCCGCCCGTGACGCAATAACCGTAACAATTGCCCCCGGCACGTCTCACGACGCTCGCGGGACTTTAATCTTCTCCCGATACGCTTTACAACGTTCGCAAGACCATTTACCCGAGACCCGAACTTCCCCCGACACGTATCACAACGTTCGCGAGACAATCCCGATACCCTCCGCGCCACTCTCACTCGGAATCCGCGAAACGACACTAATAATCCCCGCGATTCCGCGATTCCACAGAAACCCCCGACGTCACGGTCTCATTCTACGGGCGCATCCGACACGCGCGATACGCCCGACGCAACCGCGCACGGAAAGTTTCCCCACACATACCCACACTCGCGACTGTCGGCCGCACTGGTCCCCGAGGAGGGTTCTTACGCGAGCTCAAACTTGTGTGCGCCCCCGGCCAGCCTCCTTTGTCCGCGTCTCAAGGCAAAGGTACCCTAGGTACCGACCAACTTCCTGGCACGAGATAAACGTACGTGCGCAGGTAGCACAAAGAAAAGGTAATCGAAGTGAGGCGGAGGCCGGGGCCACACACCGGACGCAACGAGATACCGGGGTGGTAGCCTTACAAGTTTGCTGCGCTGCA
The DNA here is from genome assembly GCA_030770355.1 of Harpagoxenus sublaevis. Lineage (NCBI taxonomy): Eukaryota > Metazoa > Arthropoda > Insecta > Hymenoptera > Formicidae > Harpagoxenus > Harpagoxenus sublaevis. Next base: position 94,338 of record JASTWR010000483.1, read on the forward strand.
CCGGACGGCTGCTCGGTCGGGGCGGACTCGTGTCGGTTCCGGGATGCTGCTCCTTCTCCAGCTGGCACGACAGTGCCGAGTCGTTCGCCGGTTCGGACCGCGTTGGGTCCCCGCGCATGCGCGGCCGCCCGCGGCCGCTCAGCTCCGCCGATCCGCTCCTTGCGCTGCTCTCGCCGCTCGCGACGTCCCACGTGACGTCTGCCGCTCGCCCGCGGGACTTTCAAGTGGGGTGCTCATCGCCTCGTTTTACTGGCGGTACCGGTCGGGACTTCTCTGAGTCCGATGCAGGTGTGCCAGGCTGGCCAGGCCTTGGCCACTGACCGGTGCATTCTAGGTCCCCGGCGGCGGCATCCGGGATCGCACGTCCGCCCTGCAGCAGCGGCGTTGCGTCCTTCACACACCGTGGCGGCGCTCCCTTGGCTTCCTTGTTGCGGCGGGCTCGGGGGTCTTGCTGCCCCTCGCGGGACCGCGGGACGGCCCGGCGGCGGGTCCGGACGTGACTCGGCTGTCGGCGTGCTGCTCCGCTCGGTCCCCGCCGACACGTGGTTTCTCCCTCGTCGCGACACGTGGTCGTTACATTGGGTGGCTGGCTGCCCACCCCGCGACACTCGCCGCGCTCCTCCTACAACTGACGCCTCGCAAAGACAAATAATTAACTCAAATATACCTCCTCGACTCGGGTCGAGGCAGCATCCCCGGCTTTCCCCTCGGCCGAGCCGTCCGGGCGGTGGACGTGACTATGTCACGTCACAACTCCCCCTTCCCAGACGAGCGCCGAGGGGAATCGGACCCCGACCGCAGCGACCGCCACTCCGGTATCAATATCTCAATATTTCAAGAGACCCTAGGCGATCAGTCACCCTTACTCCTCGAAAACTCAGTCATTCCTACTCCTCGAAAACCTCCGCGATATCCGCCCTCCCACCGACTTTGCCCCCCCCCCTGCCGCCCCCCGGCACGGGATGCCCCCTCATTCACGGACGCAGACGGGTTGGGTAAGGTGGCTGCAAGAGACATTCACTGTTTCACACTACGCTGCTTTATTTCCCATTAGGTACAGAGCGCACAGGTACAAAAAAAAACAAGGTACGGGTCCTCCTATATACACGCAAACAAAAAGAAAGGAAGGAAAAGGTAACGGAGGGAAGGTACCAGGCACTCAGGTACCGGCACACAAAGGAAGGTGCCCGAAGGGAAAAAAAAGGAAAAAGCGCATAGTTAGTGCGGGCCGGGCGCCCGGGCGGCTAGGCTGGTGGATATCGCCATTGATGTTCGGTCGGCTCCTCCTTCGCCTTGTACCGCCGCTGGGAACGGCTCCGGCTCCTCCGGCGTCGGTCCCGCGGTCCTCTCGGGGCTGTGTACGGCTGTGCCTCCCGGTACGCCGGCCCACAGCGCTGGCAGCCTCGTAGAGTGACGCCCGGCTCCCCGCATCCAAAGCAGAACTCCCGCTCGCGGGGTCGCGGACACTCGGGGTACCCGTGCGTCCTGGAGAGGCAGTTCCAGCAGTAGCCGCTCCTATCCGGCCGAACGTCCTGCGTGCCCTCCGTCTGGACTGCCACGTCGCGCTGCTCCCGTCGGTCGGTCTGCGCCGACATGTCGCGGTACCCCGCTTCCTGCGTTTGGGTCGCCATCTCATGGAGCGTCGGATACTCCCTCACCTCAGCGCCGTCATAGGTGATGGTCAGGGAGTCCACCTGTCGGAGGACGTCCGCCAGGTCATCCCAAATTCCCGGCACATATTGTCGAATGTGTTGCCAGAGCGGCCGGTAGCGTCCGTAAAAGTTGCGCCAGAGGCGCATGATCTCTCGGCGCCTTATGGGCGGCATCCCGTTAGGTATCCAGGTATCTAAATTAAGGAACAGGGAGGTGATAGGGCTTTAGGTCCTGCACATGTACCTTTCCGATGGGCGATCCGTCCGGTTGCGCCAGTTCGTAGACGACCGGAGAGATCACCCGTTTTATCCGAAACGGGCCCTGGAATTTCGGTGCCAACTTTCCCGCGATGTTCTGCGCGGCCGACGACAGCACGTGCTGCCGCTTTAACACAAGCTCGCCTACTCTAAATTTCCGTGCCCGTCTCCGCAGATTATAACTCGCGGCCTGTCGTTGATTTGCCTGATCCAGATTCTCCGCGACCCACTCCCTAATAGCGCGTAAGTCCGTCATTCGCTGAGACCACTCCGCCGGGTCCCTTGCCTCCGTCTCGGTGGCCACCTCGCGACGATCGCGCAGCGAATTCGGCGGCACTAATTCACGCCCGAAATTAAAAAATGCCGGGGAGGTACCCAGGGACGAATGGTTCGCCGTATTGTAGGCGAAACGTAAGCGCGACAAATGCCTATCCCATTTCCGATGATCCTTCTCGATGAAGGCGACAATCATCGTCTTTAATACGCGGTTCACTCTTTCGACGGGGTTGGCTTGAGGATGGTAGGGAGGCACGGTGGCGTGTGTTATGCCGTTCTCTTCCGCGAAACCTTTCATAACTCTATTAATAAATTCCGTGCCGTTGTCTGTTAGGAGGGTCCCCGGGGTGCCCCATCGCGACACTATTAGATCCTCGAGGGCCTCCCTAATTTTCGGGCCCGTGGCCGCTCGCAAGGCTCGGACTTCCACCCACTTCGTGAACATATCCTGTATCACGAGGATTGATACCCCGCTTTACTACGCGGTAGTGGCCCTACAATATCCGCGGCGACCGCCGTCCACGGCCCCTCCACCGTACGGCGTCCCATCCATCCCGCCGGACCCGCTTGTTCAACCTCTGACACGTGTCGCACGTTCTCACATGCCTTGCCACGTCTCTAAATAGATTTGGCCAATAATACGCGACCGCAACGCGCTGATAAGTCTTTTCGACTCCTAAGTGGCCGGCTTGAGGGGCGTCGTGTGACTCGCGAAGGGCCTCCGCGCGCAACTCCCGCGGCAATACCAACTTCCACCGATCGAGGTCCTCCACGATGTCCGAAATTACCGGTTTTGGACGCAAAAAATATAATCGCCCCTCTATTATCCGCCAATGCGCGAATCTCTTAGGATCGGTCGCTACCTCTTTATACCGCTTCCGATACCATTCGTCGGTCGTTTCCTCGCATTCCGCGACCTCCACCGCGGCGTTCACGTTTGCGACTTCTTCCCCCTCTCCCTCATACATTCGGGACAGTGCATCGGGCACGTGGTGCAGGGCTCCTTTCCTATACTCGACCGTGTAGTCGTACTCTAAGAGCTCAAGAGCCCAACGGGCTAACCGGCCTGTAGGGTTTTTGAGATTATGCAGCCACCGTAAGCTGCTGTGGTCGGTGACCACCGTAAACTTATATCCCTCTAGATAGGGTCGGAATTTTTGTATGGCCCACACCACGGCCAAACACTCCTGCTCCGTTACCGAGTACTTTTTCTCGGGGTCTGTAAGTACGCGACTGGCATACGCGATCACACGTTCCTCACCCTCCAGTTTCTGCGTTAAAACGGCCCCCAGCCCCACCGAACTCGCGTCGGTTTGCAACACAAAGGGCTCCTCAAAATTCGGGCACGCGAGAATCGGAGCGGACACGAGGTGTTCCCGGATGCGATCGAAGGCGCGACATTGTTCAACCCCCCACTCCCAGCGCCTGTTCTTTTTCAAAAGACGGGTCAGAGGCTCGCTAAGCGCGGCAAATTGTGGTATGAAACGGCGGTACCACGAGGACATCCCTAAAAACCTGCGCACCTGTCGAAGGTTTCGCGGAGCTTCGTATTTCAAGATAGGTTGTATTTTATCCGGATCGGTCTTGAGGCCCCCCTTCCCCACGATAAATCCCAGGTATCGTACCTGCGGTCGACAAAATTCGCATTTTTCCCGATTGATTGTCAGGCCCGCCGCCGCTATCTTATCTAATACGCGCTTGAGCCATTTCATGTGCTCCTCGAATGTTTCCGTCGCGATAATTATGTCGTCCAAATAATTGAACGCAAACGGTTCCATTTCCGGTCCTATCAACGTGTCGAGTAATCTTTGGAACGTGGCCGGCGCATTGTGTAACCCGTACGGCATCCTACGGAAATGGTACAGTCCCATACCGGGGACACTAAAAGCGGTGATTTCGCGACTATTCTCGGCGAGTGGTATTTGGAAATAAGCCTGGCTTAGATCTATTGTCGATATATACTTTGCCTTGCGCAACTTATTCGTGATACCTTCCATGTTCGGTATCGGATACGCGTCTTTCTTAGATACCTTGTTAACTTTGCGGAAATCTATACAAAATCTATACTTCCCGTTCGGTTTCTTTACCATTACTATCGGGTTCGACCACTGGCTCGACGAAGGCTCGATTACTCCGGCTTTTAACATTTTGTTTACCTCCGCGCGAATAGCTTCCTGTACCTTCGGCGATACTAAATAGCAACGCTGCTTAATTGGCGGATGGCCTTCTACATCGATCTTATGTTTGGTTAAATTTGTTATCCCCGGATCTTCCGGTGGGGTAGGTATTGTCCGTAAAAAAAAGTCTAGCCTATTCTCCTGATCGGGTGTTAACTCTGCTAATCCGCAGACCGGAGATGTCTTTTCTTTGTCGAACCGATAGCGAGTACGGGGTCTATCCGCGAAATACCATTCGGCTTTTGCGAAGTCTAACGCGATACCAAATCCGGCCAGGAAATCCATCCCGACAATGCACGGCACCGCCAAGTCCGGCAACAATCCCACGGTCATTTCGCAACTTTGACCTTTTAACTCTACCGACACGGAAACGTCGCCATGGATCGCCGTTATTTGTCCGTTCGCCATACGGATACGCGTTTCGCTCTTACGCGCGATCGGCAGGCCTGAGCTTTCCACGATTCGCATTCCCTCACGACCGAGGAGGGTGCGGCTCGATCCTGAGTCTACGAGAGCTAATATCAAATGTCCGCATACGCGAATTTTTAGGTATCGAAGAGGAGGTAACTCGACGGGCTCAAAGGTAACAAAAGAGTGTGGAAGCGTTTCCACCCCGCTGTCCACAGGTCGGGCCTCGATTTTAGAATTCGGGGTCGTAGGGACCCGTCCTACGAACTCCCTCCCGCGTTTCCCGGACACGCAGGGCACGTCCTCGTGGTAAATCCCCGTTTGCCACACTTATAGCAGTGAGTCTGCTGAGCCTCCGTACAATTACGTGCACGATGTCCGATTTTCTCGCAATTCCAGCATTTCATGCTGGCGTCCCCTACACCGATTCCTAACGCGGCGTCCACAACTACCGGGCTCGCCTGCGCGGTATCAGAGGTCGCGGTCGCAGCCGGTCTCGCGTTTTTCTTTTTGGTGCCGGTCTTACGGCCTACGGCCTCCCCGACGGCGACCGTAACCGGGTTCCTCGGTTTCCCCTTTGGGGCGTGGTACGCTAAATCCGGAAAAATCGATTGCTCCGGCGGCAATGGGGGCCGATAGTATTTATCAGCGAGCAAGCTACGCTCCACCCGTGTGGCTAGGTCCTCCAACCCGTGAAAGTCGTGAAATTCCTGCCGGCGTATCGCGATTTGTAAACGCGGCAGTAAGTTACGGTGGGCGAAAGTTAATTGCTCCGACAAGCTCCAGGGAGGGCTCATCCGCCCGAATAAAGCGCGCAAACACGTTAAGTAATCCGCGGCGGCCTCGTGTTCTCCCTGAGTCCTCCGTAGGACCTCCTCCCTGAGCATATATTGGTAGTCCGGGTCGCCGAATCGCGCCCTCCACGCATTCTCGAAGTCTTCCCAATTACGCCAGTATTGGCTCTCGAGCCGCACCCAATATAACGCGACATCCGATAGGAAAAGTGGCAGGCACTTGAAAAGATCCGAGTCGTCGATCGGGATAATCGCGCGAGCCTCCTTTATCCGTAAAAGGAAGGCCTCCGCGTCGCTGCCGCGTTTCCCCGAGAAGTGGAGGTTCCACTTCCGCATCAGATTATATGCTTCGGACGCGGATCCGCGCGTGGACCGTCCCCCCGACGCGAATGGTACCGGCTCGGCCCGTAGGGGTGGCGGAAAATCGTAATTCGGTTCCCTCGCCCCTCCCCCCCTCTGCCCGTGATCTAATTCTGCCCCCTTCGGCTCGAAAATCTGCCGGGGCAGCTCGAAACTCGGGCGAGGCGGTGTCCTCTGTGCCCCCGCGTTCGCGAAGGGCCCAGCGGCCCTGGGGTCTAAGGTCGCGCGGGGCGGCGTTCGGTGCAACCCCAAACTGGCGAAGGGTAGGCCCCTATCCGTGGGCGCCTCCACCTGCCCGGGCGGCATCACGCCAGCCGCGTCAAAGCCGACCACCCCCTTCTCGGGGCTGGGCGAGGGCGGCGGATCCATCCCCGCGAGGGCCGCGATCTCAAATTTTAGCAAGCGCGCCCGTAAAACCGGAAGTATACCGCAAGTCTTTAATTTTCGATCTGTCAAGTGTTGGAGGACCTCTGGCTCGTTTAATTTGTTAATCCAGCTATGGGGCGAACCTTCCCCCCGCATCTCGCAAATCCCGGTCTCAACTTCTCGATCCTACTCGCGGAAGTCGCGCAACAACAAGGTAGCACGCGCGAAAGGTAGATAGTCGCGTGACAGCGAGGTAACACGCGCGGAAAGGTAGACAGCCGCGTGATGGCGAGGTAACACGCGCGGAAAGGTAGATAGCTGCGTGATAGCGAGGTAACACACGCGGAAGGCAACAGATATATTTATTATTATTTTTCCCTTTGTCCCGACCGCACGCTCAAAGCCGACAATAACACCGCGGAACGAAAACGTATGCCAGTCGCGACAATGTCAGTCGCTATACACAAAGGACCAAAGTCGCAAAAACCAAATATATCCTATTCCAAAGTCGGAAATAATAATCCTGCCTCGATCGTGGTAAACACGCAGGAATCCGCCGAAAGAAACGACAGAAAAACGCGCGGTCCTCAAGCCGCCAGCAATAACACGTCGATCGCGGCAAACACTAAGGAATTCGGCGCGAGAAAAACAAACGGAAAAACGCGCGGCTTTCACAGGCAAATCAACATAAGTGGTCGGGCGAAATCCGATACATCGTATACATATCTCGCTCAAATTTCCATGGCACCGGCCTTCCAGGGCCGAAATAATATTTAACACAAATACAACTTAAACCTAGGGTAACATGCAACGTTTCACGACACACACAAAAAGAAATATGCTTCGCAATTGATTGCGCACGCTCGCTCTCCCTTAATTCCCTCTCATTTACCGTCTTTTTCTTTGCGAGAACGCCCCACGTTGGGCGCCAAAATTTTGCAACCCGTTTTTCCTCGGTCTCGCCCGCCGAGGAGGCGCGGCTGCAAATTAGCCACCAATAGTTAGGTAAAGAGGTAAGACACAGGTATCCGCGAGGTAATCAGGCCGGAGATATCCGCGAGGTATTCAGATAGTCGTGAGGTATTCCAATGGTCAATTCCCGCGACGTTCGCGAGGTATTCCAGTAGGTAATTCTCGAGGTATTCACGAGGTACTTCAACAGGTAATCTCGAGGTATTCGCGAGGTATTCCAATCTCCACGATGCTCGCGAAGTAACGCGAAAACTTGGGCGCCAGGTGCGAATACGCGCACCACGTTTCGTGAGCCTAATCTTGACGCGATCGCCCGGACACGTACGTCCACTCAGGGCGCGGGGCGAGTTTGATACTTTGAGGAAAGGGAGAGGCGGCGCAACGCAATCAACACACTCAAATAATATATAACACATAAAAGTATATTTGCGAATAGAAATAGAACGTTGGTGGAAAGATAATAGAAAGTATATTTGCGGAAGGGAACAGTAATAGAATCGCAAGTATATCCGCGAATAACAGTAATATCATGCTTCATTCATACAACACACTCGAATATTCGCAATTCCGTATTCCGCCGAGACTCGAAAGACCGATTCGAAATCTCCTTTAAACCCGAAATTCCGACGCTCGCGAAACTCTAATCACGCTTGTTTTCGCGGCGGCCTCAGCGAATGCGCGGCAAAAACCCGCGCGACATTCCCCGGCCGCCCGTGACGCAATAACCGTAACAATTGCCCCCGGCACGTCTCACGACGCTCGCGGGATTTTAATCTTCTCCCGATACGCTTTACAACGTTCGCGAGACCATTTACCCGAGACCCGAACTTCCCCCGACACGTATCACAACGTTCGCGAGACAATCCCGATACCCTCCGCGACACTCTCACTCGGAATCCGCGAAACGACACTAATAATCCCCGCGATTCCGCGATTCCACAGAAACCCCCGACGTCACGGTCTCATTCTACGGGCGCATCCGACACGCGCGATACGCCCGACGCAACCGCGCACGGAAAGTTTCCCCACACATACCCACACTCGCGACTGTCGGCCGCACTGGTCCCCGAGGAGGGTTCTTACGCGAGCTCAAACTTGTGTGCGCCCCCGGCCAGCCTCCTTTGTCCGCGTCTCAAGGCAAAGGTACCCTAGGTACCGACCAACTTCCTGGCACGAGATAAACGTACGTGCGCAGGTAGCACAAAGAAAAGGTAATCGAAGTGAGGCGGAGGCCGGGGCCACACACCGGACGCAACGAGATACCGGGGTGGTAGCCTTACAAGTTTGCTGCGCTGCACCGGACGGCTGCTCGGTCGGGGCGGACTCGTGTCGGTTCCGGGATGCTGCTCCTTCTCCAGCTGGCACGACAGTGCCGAGTCGTTCGCCGGTTCGGACCGCGTTGGGTCCCCGCGCATGCGCGGCCGCCCGCGGCCGCTCAGCTCCGCCGATCCGCTCCTTGCGCTGCTCTCGCCGCTCGCGACGTCCCACGTGACGTCTGCCGCTCGCCCGCGGGACTTTCAAGTGGGGTGCTCATCGCCTCGTTTTACTGGCGGTACCGGTCGGGACTTCTCTGAGTCCGATGCAGGTGTGCCAGGCTGGCCAGGTCTTGGCCACTGACCGGTGCATTCTAGGTCCCCGGCGGCGGCATCCGGGATCGCACGTCCGCCCTGCAGCAGCGGCGTTGCGTCCTTCACACACCGTGGCGGCGCTCCCTTGGCTTCCTTGTTGCGGCGGGCTCGGGGGTCTTGCCGCCCCTCGCGGGACCGCGGGACGGCCCGGCGGCGGGTCCGGACGTGACTCGGCTGTCGGCGTGCTGCTCCGCTCGGTCCCCGCCGACACGTGGTTTCTCCCTCGTCGCGACACGTGGTCGTTACATTGGGTGGCTGGCTGCCCACCCCGCGACACTCGCCGCGCTCCTCCTACAACTGACGCCTCGCAAAGACAAATAATTAACTCAAATATACCTCCTCGACTCGGGTCGAGGCAGCATCCCCGGCTTTCCCCTCGGCCGAGCCGTCCGGGCGGTGGACGTGACTATGTCACGTCACAATATAAAATAAGGGTAGAAAAAACTAAAAAAATATAGTAAAAAATTGCTATTTTAAAAAATGTCGGTATGTGTGTATGTATGTGTGTTTGTGTGAATGTGCGTATGTTTGTGCCAAATTTACCGAAATTTCTATAACTCCAGAACTGATCAATCACTTTTGCACCTTTAATTCTATTTCTTCTTTTGATGTTTCCTTATTATTTCAAAGGAATATTTTCCAATTACTTTTTATTAGAGTACAAACTATTCTCTCAAAACTTCAAATAGTTTATATCCAAACAATTGAATTTCAAACTTCGATAATCGACATTATATATTATACATTTCATCGAAAATTGATCATTAGGATGATTTTTTTATCTTTCTAAATTTTTAATATATTTTACGTCATCTATTACTAACCTATGAGTAATGTCAATCATTTCCTATTCCCCTTACTCCTTCATATACTGATTAGATCTTTTTTTTTTCTTGTTATAAAAGAAAGCAAAAATTCTAATTATCAAAAGCTTGCAAGCAATGCACCTATTATTACATTTACTTATTTAAATCGTTTATATTTCTGTCCACTAAACGGTTAGTAAGTTATAACGATTTTAAAAATGTTTCGGAGGTATTTCAAATATATTTAGAAAGAGCTGTGAGATGTTTTTAAATTAAATTAAAATACTCTATAAAATTTTAAAGTGATTTACTAAACGATTATAAGAGTTGCTAGCTTTTAGACCCGCGCGAGACGCTTTGCGCGGGCCTAAAAGCTAGCCTATCTATAAAGTACAACATCATATAGTACAACATCATATAGTAGGTACAACATGAGGATGAAGGTGGGCGGGCGTGACGGGTGGACCGTTTGAGCGGAGCGGGGAAGACCGAAGGGAGGATGTAAGGAAAAAATGGAGCAGAAGGGAGATTTCGGAAGAGTAAGAGAAGGCAAGATCGTGAGAGGCGGAGGTAATGGAGGCAAGGGTGTGAAAGCTGGATGTAAGGAGATAAAAGGAGAAGCGTGAGGAAGGTGAAAGTGAGGTTAGGGTGGAGCGTGGTGAGTAGAGCCCGGGGGGAGGAAAGGTAGAGAGAGAGAGAGTGAAGTACTGCGGAGTCAAAATATAGAGTAAGATGAGGTGTGGAGCCGGAAGCTGATGGAAGGTAGAGGTAGAGAAAGCCGATAACGTTTACGCCCGTCCACTGGGAGACCGGTCTGGTGAGAGTTGTGGCTAGATCCACAAAGAGGATGTCAGCATAAAGGAGATAGACGAGAGGAGCAGGGCGCGGGAGAGGAGATGACGACCGAGGTACTGAAGAGAAGGGAGGATAGGTGGCGACGGTGTCTGCGACGGTGACGGTAGCGGCTCACCCAGAGAAGGCAGGAGTGGACTGAGAGGGCGCTGCTGAGATGGAAAAGCAAGTTACGGGGCGTGTCGTTGCCGGACCGGGAGCAGCACCGGTGGAGCGTGCGTATGAGGTTGAGACGGCGCACGTGGAACTAAGGTTAGAAAAGACGATCGAGGTAGAAGTGAAGGAAGTGAGCGACATGCGGACAGAAGGTGACGAAAGGTAGGGATGGCAAAAGAAGGACAAGAGGCGGAGATGATGGACTGGATGGAGGAGATGAAAAAGGAATTGAGAGAAATAGGGCAGGAGATAATGAAGGAGGTAAGGCGAGAAGGAAGGATTATTAGACAGGAAATAAAGGAGGTCAATACGAAGCTAGAGAGGATGGAAATGAGATTGACAGAAGAGAGGCAAGATAAGGAGGAGCGAAAGCAAAAAGAGATAGTGAAGGCGAAAGAAGAAAAGAGTAATAGGGGAGTGATGGGAAGGAGGATACAGAGGGAGAAGTCGGTAGAGAGCAGTGAAGACGGGTGGGGGAAAGAAGGATGGAGCAGAGATTGGTGGGAGGACGTATTAAGTGAGGAGGAGGGGAGAAAAAAGAAGACGGGGAGGTGTAAAGGAAAGGAGGAGAAAACGGAGCAGAAAAGAAGAGAAGAGAAGGGGGAAAAGGTAGAAGGAGGGAATGAGATCGAACAGGAAAAGAGGCCAGGGACGGAAGAAGAGATTAGAAGAAAGAAGACAGAAGGAAAAAGTAGGAGAGACGGAGGTGAGATAGAGGAAGAGCATAAAGGAAGAGGGGGGAGAGAGGATGAAGATAGAGAAAGAAAAGAGGAAAAAGGAAGGGAGAAGGAAGTGGAAAGGAGGATTGCAGTAGGAAAAGGAGGCAAGAGGGTAGAAAAGGAGGAGAGGTATAGCGAGAGAGATTGTAAAGGGAGATTGGAAGCGAGGGAAGGAGAGAGAAAGCGGAGCGCAAGCAGTGAGGAGGGAAGTGAGGACGATAGGAAAGAGGATCAGAGCAGGAGTGGAGGTGAGAGGGAGAGAAAGAATGCCCGGGAGCTAGTAAGGAGAAGAGCGGAGAGCATGAGAGTTGAGAGAGAAAGGGCAGAAAGAGAGAGGGCGCACAGAGAGGAAAGAGAAGAAAAAGAGAGAGCCGAGAGGAGGAAGAGGACTCTGGTGTGGAGTGGAGTGGAAGGAGAGGGACCGGAGGAAAGAAAGGAGTTCATGGAAGCGGTGGCAGATGGCACTGGATAGGAGAGCGAAGGTGAAAGGCGTAACAGAGATAAGAAGCGGAGGAGGAAAAGTGATTTTGATGGTGGAAATGGAGGAGGAGGACAAGGAGGAGTTGTTCAACATGCGCTGGGAGCTGAGGAAGAAATGGGGGGTAATCGTGGATGAAAAGTTAACAGGTGAAGAAAGGTATATAAGATGGAAGATAGAGGAAAGGGCAAGGAAGGAAAGAAGAGAGGGAAATGCGGTGGGGGCCACGAGTAAGCGTTTGTGGGTCAACGGCAGAGAGGTAGTGTGGGACGAGCGGAGGAAGGGATGGAGGAATGTGTAGGGGGGTTGGAAGAGAAGGGAAGGGGGAAAGGAGGGAAGGGAGGAGAGAAGCTTTCGGATTTTGTATTTTAATGGTATCTTTGTTTATTTTTGCTCTGATACAGGTATGCAAGATAAGGATAGTGCGAGAGGAAGTGAGGAAGTCGCAGAGGAGCGACTGAGGGAGGATAACAGGGAGGAGGAGGAGAAACCGAAAGGAGGAGAAATGAGAGGAGGGAGGAGGAAGCATGATGAAAGCAGAGGAAGGACCGGGGAACGAGAAGGAGGGGGGGAAGGAAAGGGGATGGGAAAAGGGTCCGTGGAGGGGAGGGAGGAAATAGGTTGTATAGGGTCGCACATGGCCAGGCCGGTATAAGGGAGTGTTTGTGTCATGTAAAGGGTTGGGTACGTCCCTACAAAACGCCTTTGTGAACCCTACGGGGATATGCAAATAAACGACATACATACATACATACACAGTAGGTACAACATCATATGGTGTCTGTATGGTTGTCAATTTACATTATTAATCGAAAAATTTATACCTTTAATAATTTCCCAATGTAATAAAAAAAATGTACAAATTAGAAACAAAAAAAATATAAAATTTAAGTTTAAAGTCATAATTTGAAAGTATCGCAGTTTTAGCTATTTTCTCAAATTTAAAAAAAGAATTAGATAAAATAGCTAAAACTGTGATACTTCCGGCAAAAATTTTTGAAAAATATTTCTAAAATCTTAATGTAATATTTAAAAAATGTTACAATAAGATTACTTGTGTTTTTTTTATCATAAATATTATCACACAACTTAAACTCTACTATACTTTCCATCCTTCTGCGACAGCCACGATGCCCGCTCGAAAAATTTACCTGTCACCCATCCATAGTAATTATGCTTACGTTTGCTTCACCTTGTTCAAACTGCGCTTTTTTTTATTGGTCTCCACATTACGTAGATCTTATTTGGACCTTTTTGTTATATGTAATTGTCCTCTTTGATATTATAATTTTTTTTCTGCATTTTATTTTTCTTTCTTTTCTCTCATAAATTCAGAATTTACTACATTTTATTGCTTGTCAGTTTATAAAATTTATCGGTATACAACATTTGTCGTAAAAGATTTCAGATTTCCCTTAATAAGATGTCCTTGTTTTAGTAAAAACAATGAGAAAGCAATGTGCAAGCTTCTTCTTGCTTACTTAAAAACTATGAGAAAGCAATGTGTAAGTTTCTAATTGCACACTTAAAAGCTATAAGGAAGCAATGTGAAAATTTCTGCTAGTGCCGCTCGAGTCCAGCCATCAGTTCCGTGTTGTCGATTTAGTCAATCGAAAATTACGTTTTAATATTATATGGTTCGGTCAATGAACTCGGGCTTTCGTCCAGTATCTTACAAAATGTTTATTGCATCGTTTCGTCAGTTTTTGGTTCGTTCAAGTACATTTGAAGTATTGCAATTTTTGCAGCATAAACGCTTTTGCCTCGTTTTTCGCATAGGGTCTACCCCCACCGCGTTAAATTGGCAAAGTTTACGGACATATATCTCCGGAACCAATCGTTTAAAAAATCCGAAATTTTACAGACACACTCTAGGAACGTTAACCTTTCATTTCATATCACATTTTCCGGGCTAACTACATATGACCTAAATGCATGAACCACCTTAATTCTCTCCAATACAAACTTTTGTAAATAAATTTTTAATATTTAATACTACTTAAATATTATCTGAGCACTATTGTAATACTATCTACATTTTTAATACTGCGTAAATATTTTTCTATAAACATAATTTCATACTTCTTATAATCCTCCTATTTATAAAGTTGTGGGCAAGAGAAAATAAAATAAGGAATATTTTTATAATAAATATTTTAAACTTGTCGCTAAGAATTGAATGTGTCTAACTTAAATTTTTCTTATTAAATTTCAAGTTTAATGAAATACTTTAAAAAAACTACGTTAACTGTCACTATTTCATATTAAAGTATTTAGCGAAAGACAGTTGACGTAGTTCCACGTTGTTGATTGCGGCACAGTTGTTTCTGTGCCTGTTTGATTTTTTTTGCTCTAAAATTTTCTCTATGAAAAATTTGCCAAATTAATTAGCATGTAATAGATTGGTTTCCTCATAAAGGAAACATTATATGCAAAGTAAAATAATGAGGAAACAATGTACGTTTATAACTTGCACAGTTCTTATTATATTGACAATTTTTTCTAAATTTATTATACTCTTCAGTCTTTTCTACCCTTATTTTCTGCCCTAACAAAGAGAGGAAACTTGAATGACGTCTCTGATTCATTAAAATTTTAATATAGATACTATATTATACCAATCCAACTTATATACACTACTCAAAATTAAATAGGGAACACTTTTGATATGACAACAAGAATTATTTGACCAAACTGACGTTTAATATCGTAGTATTACATTAAGTCGACGTTTCGACACTGGTTTTGTGTCCTTATCAAGAGTTTGCTATAACAATGAAATCATGTTACACGAAAAAATAATAAAACGCACAAGGAACAAAGAGCGGAGAAAAAACAATATATACCTGTCACATATTAAAAATTAACTGCTCATAGAGCACAAAAACATTCTTGCAGTTTTAACACTTTGTCGAGATTACGAAGTGAAGGAACCGCATCCCTCCTTAATTGATCGTGCAATGTAACCCGAAAAAAGACATATTCGGCACAAAGATGTAGAGTCGCCGATCCGAGTCGAAGGTCGGCGTTGAACTAATTTAAAAATACAGGCTATGCGAGTGGGTCACAGAAAGAAAAACATAAGCACAAAGAGAAAAACAGTTATGTAGATCTTATAATTCGGTCATATAACGGATTCAAATTTTCCGTGTCTTTTTTGAGATTGATCGTATTAGTGTGTTTTTTAATGTAAAACATCTCCGCTATTTCTCTTTTCCTCACATTTCTCTCCCTATGCAACACTTCAGGAGTGGACCATTTAAAATCATGCCCGTGCATCAATCGGTGCTTGCTGACTACCGAGTGCTTACTTTCGTCTTTTTTGATGTCACTCAGATGTTCCTTCACACGAGTTTCCAGGTGTCTTAATGTTTGTCCTATATAGGACACATTACAGTCATTACAGTCAATTTTATAAACTACACCCGTTTCCTTCATGTTGTCAAGTTTATCTTTGCCACGTTTTATGACAGAATCAAGCTTTTTGGGGATCGTGTGGAGGACATCGAAGCCACATCGGTTCAAAGTACGGCGAATGTTTTCACTTAAACCCTGTATATAAGGAAATACAAAATGTCTCCGGGCGTCGAAAGTGTCGATGGTATTACTGGAATTGATGATGTCCTTGCGATAATTTAACTCTTTTAGCCTTTTATTAATTTGCTTATCAATAACGTGTTTAGGGAAGCAATTATTTATAAGGATGTCCTTAACAATTTCAATGTTGGAGCTATGAAATTGCTTGTCCGAGAGTAAAATTGCGTGGTCAACCAAGCTAGTAATCGTGTTATTTTTGTACTTTTGCGGATGATTGGAAAAATAATTAACGTAACGGCCCGAAAACGTAGGTTTCCGGTACCAATTAGTCAAAAGTCTATTACCGTTTCTGATAATCAGAGTGTCTAGAAAGGGAATAGACCCGTTAATTTCCATTTCGTGCGTGAATTTTAGACGAGGGTGGTAGTTGTTAAAAACTGTAAGAACATCATTAATTCGGTCTTTAGGTATTATGGCAATAACATCATCGACATATCTGCGGAAAAACGATAAACGAGTACGGCAAGGCAGTGGGTTTCCAGATCCTCCATTACAATATCAGCCAATATTGGTGATAGAGGAGATCCCATCGGGCTGCCAAAGATCTGTTCGTATGTGTTTCCGTTAAAACTGAAACTCGTAGATCTCAGTACCAACTCAATAGCATGCAAAAATTGCGGCAAACTGATCTCTGTAAACCGAGAGAAATCTTGCCACCGTTTCTCTATCGCCTTAAGAACTAACTCCTTAGGGATGTTGGTGAAAAGAGCCGTTACATCAAGGGAAACGAGTACCTCATCGGCATTGATCTCTCTATTGTTAATTTCTTTAACGAAAGACCAACTGTCCTTGATATGAGACTTTGGTGTACGGATACCGTGTTGTAAAATATCATGAAGAAAAGACGCTACATTATATAATGGACTTCCCAGAGCCGAAACAATAAAACAGTTAGTTATTATACGGAGAACCCGATGCATTATTACGATCATAATTATGTTTATATTTTAGATAGGATTAACTTATTATCACTAAGTGATAGACGAACGTATTTAGATTTAGTATTTCTTTTCAAATTGATTAACGGACGTATTACCTGTTCCGACTTGTTAGAATGCGTCAAATTACATATCCCGCCCAGACCTCTCAGAAATAACTTAGTCTTCCACGAAGAATCACATCGTACTTCTTACGGTAAATCTAAACCTTTAAACCGAATCTACCTTCTAGCGAATAAATTTTCCAATCATGTGGATTTTTTTCATGAGGCCATGAACTCATTGAAACGATCATTAATTCAATGTCTTCGATAAATGTTCTTTTGCGTATTTTGCGTTTCTTTAATATGTAACATATCTACCTGTACTAAAGGGACCATATCCCGTTCTAAATAAAAAAAAAATAGATAAATAAATACATAGCGGGAAACCATTTTTGTGGATATTTGGCAGCCCGTAACAGCGTGGGAGATTGCCATTCGTACAATTTAAGCGCCAGTACATATGATCATCAATGATGCCACCGTCACGCCAAGATCTGACAAGTTCATTTAATTTCGATGAAATTTGTTTAATAGGATCTTTCTTTAATTTCTTCTAAATGGACTGGTCATTGAGCAATTCAGTCATTTTCTCCAAGTATTTCTTTTTGTCCATAATGACAGTAACTTGACCCTTGTCAGCTCTCGTGACGAAAACATCCTGGTTATCGCGTAAAAATTTTTTACATTTAGCATACCTCTCTAAAATGTAGCGGTCGACCCTATCAACATGATTTTGATCCACTAAAAATCTATACAAAGAATCCGTAACCGAGCCTCGCAAGCCATTAACCGCGTTTGCCGGAATTTTGTAAACATTTGCTTCGAAATTTTTTATCGTTTCTAAAACGGAATTAGCGCGGTCCCTCTTGTCAAACTGGTTTATTGGTAACGCGAATTTGTCTCCCAAGCTCAGGAAATCCGAAACCGAGTCCGGAATCTGTTTATTGCTAATGTTGACTAGCCATTTAGATTTGTCTATCTTCGAAAAGGGATCAATCGAAATGTTTCGTTTTCTTATTATTCCGTTGAATTTTCTGATTGATCTGACCTTTAATTTGTTATTATATTTCACGACTTTGTCCTTGTTGAATTCGAAAAAATCAATAACTAAATTCTCCGGTAAGTTTCTGAATAACTGTTCTTCAATATTAATAATTCTGGATCTTAAGAATTTTAAAAAATAATGGCAGTCACCGATTTCAAGATTTAGCATGACAGTCTGGTTTCGTCTCCTGAGATTGTCAAACTTACGTATAGCCCTACCACCGCGGAAAAAAGTGTTAGTCCTTGTGTTAAAGTGTTGAAGTGTTGCATAGGGAGAGAAATGTGAGGAAGAGAGAAATAGCGGAGATGTTTTACATTAAAAAACACACTAATACGATCAATCTAAAAAAAGACACGGAAAATTTGAATCCGTTATATGACCGAATTATAAGATCTACATAACTGTTTTTCTCTTCGTGCTTATGTTTTTCTTTCTGTGACCCACTCGCATAGCCTGTATTTTTAAATTAGTTCAACGCCGACCTTCGACTCGGATCGGCGACTCTACATCTTTGTGCCGAATATGTCTTTTTTCGGGTTACATTGCACGATCAATTAAGGAGGGATGCGGTTCCTTCACTTCGAAATCTCGACAAAGTGTTAAAACTGCAAGAATGTTTTTGTGCTCTATGAGCAGTTAATTTTTAATATGTGACAGGTATATATTGTTTTTTCTCCGCTCTTTGTTCCTTGTGCGTTTTATTATTTTTTCGTGTAACATGATTTCATTGTTATAGCAAACTCTTGATAAGGACACAAAACCAGTGTCGAAACGTCGACTTAATGTAATACTACGATATTAAACGTCAGTTTGGTCAAATAATTCTTGTTGTTAATTATTACTGACGAAGAAAAGAATTTTACATTTTATTATACACCACTGACCTCAATAATGGTGTTTCTAACTAAATATGGATTCTTTGAGACCATCACGAAGAAATATGGACATGGTAA
Source organism: Harpagoxenus sublaevis (assembly GCA_030770355.1). Taxonomy (NCBI): domain Eukaryota; kingdom Metazoa; phylum Arthropoda; class Insecta; order Hymenoptera; family Formicidae; genus Harpagoxenus; species Harpagoxenus sublaevis. Next base: position 112,817 of record JASTWR010000483.1, read on the forward strand.
TACACTTCTACTGAAGTCATGGATCAACACAAGGAACAAAATCTGCAGATTGAGTCAACAGCTCACTTTCTTAATCCGATGTAGGAAGTATGACGTACTACCGCCACACATTTATAACACAAGGACTAACACTTTTTTCCGCGGTGGTAGGGCTATACGTAAGTTTGACAATCTCAGGAGACGAAACCAGGCTAAATGTCATGCTAAATCTTGAAATCGGTGACTGCCATTATTTTTTAAAATTCTTAAGATCCAGAATTATTAATATTGAAGAACAGTTATTCAGAAACTTACCGGAGAATTTAGTTATTGATTTTTTTGAATTCAACAAGGACAAAGTCGTGAAATATAATAACAAATTAAAGGTCAGATCAATCAGAAAATTCAACGGAATAATAAGAAAACGAAACATTTCGATTGATCCCTTTTCGAAGATAGATAAATCTAAATGGCTAGTCAACATTAGCAATAAACAGATTCCGGACTCGGTTTCGGGTTTCCTGAGCTTGGGAGACAAATTCGCGTTACCAATAAACCAGTTTGACAAGAGGGACCGCGCTAATTCCGTTTTAGAAACGATAAAAAATTTCGAAGCAAATGTTTACAAAATTCCGGCAAACGCGGTTAATGGCTTGCGAGGCTCGGTTACGGATTCTTTGTATAGATTTTTAGTGGATCAAAATCATGTTGATAGGGTCGACCGCTACATTTTAGAGAGGTATGCTAAATGTAAAAAATTTTTACGCGATAACCAGGATGTTTTCGTCACGAGAGCTGACAAGGGTCAAGTTACTGTCATTATGGACAAAAAGGAATACTTGGAGAAAATGACTGAATTGCTTAATGACCAGTCCACTTACAAGAAATTAAAGAAAGATCCTATTAAACAAATTTTATCGAAATTAAATGAACTTGTCAGATCTTGGCGTGACGGTGGCATCATTGATGATCATATGTACTGGCGCTTAAATTGTACGAATGGCAATCTCCCACGCTGTTACGGGCTGCCAAAGATCCATAAAAATGGTTTCCCGCTACGTATTATTGTTTCGGCTCTGGGAAGTCCATTATATAATGTAGCGTCTTTTCTTCATGATATTTTACAACAAGGTATCCGTACACCAAAGTCTCATATCAAGGACAGTTGGTCTTTCGTTAAAGAAATTAACAATAGAGAGATCAATGCCGATGAGGTACTCGTTTCCCTTGATGTAACGGCTCTTTTCACCAACATCCCTAAGGAGTTAGTTCTTAAGGCGATAGAGAAACGGTGGCAAGATTTCTCTCGGTTTACAGAGATCAGTTTGCCGCAATTTTTGCATGCTATTGAGTTGGTACTGAGATCTACGAGTTTCAGTTTTAACGGAAACACATACGAACAGATCTTTGGCAGCCCGATGGGATCTCCTCTATCACCAATATTGGCTGATATTGTAATGGAGGATCTGGAAACCCACTGCCTTGCCGTACTCGTTTATCGTTTTTCCGCAGATATGTCGATGATGTTATTGCCATAATACCTAAAGACCGAATTAATGATGTTCTTACAGTTTTTAACAACTACCACCCTCGTCTAAAATTCACGCACGAAATGGAAATTAACGGGTCTATTCCCTTTCTAGACACTCTGATTATCAGAAACGGTAATAGACTTTTGACTAATTGGTACCGGAAACCTACGTTTTCGGGCCGTTACGTTAATTATTTTTCCAATCATCCGCAAAAGTACAAAAATAACACGATTACTAGCTTGGTTGACCACGCAATTTTACTCTCGGACAAGCAATTTCATAGCTCTAACATTGAAATTGTTAAGGACATCCTTATAAATAATTGCTTCCCTAAACACGTTATTGATAAGCAAATTAATAAAAGGCTAAAAGAGTTAAATTATCGCAAGGACATCATCGATTCCAGTAATACCATCGACACTTTCGACGCCCGGAGACATTTTGTATTTCCTTATATAAAGGGTTTAAGTGAAAACATTCGCCGTACTTTGAACCGATGTGGCTTCGATGTCCTCCACACGATCCCCAAGAAGCTTGATTCTGTCATAAAACGTGGCAAAGATAAACTTGACAACATGAAGGAAACGGGTGTAGTTTATAAAATTGACTGTAATGACTGTAATGTGTCCTATATAGGACAAACATTAAGACACCTGGAAACTCGTGTGAAGGAACATCTGAGTGACATCAAAAAAGACGAAAGTAAGCACTCGGTAGTCAGCAAGCACCGATTGATGCACGGGCATGATTTTAAATGGTCCACTCCTGAAGTGTTGCATAGGGAGAGAAATGTGAGGAAGAGAGAAATAGCGGAGATGTTTTACATTAAAAAACACACTAATACGATCAATCTCAAAAAAGACACGGAAAATTTGAATCCGTTATATGACCGAATTATAAGATCTACATAACTGTTTTTCTCTTTGTGCTTATGTTTTTCTTTCTGTGACCCACTCGCATAGCCTGTATTTTTAAATTAGTTCAACGCCGACCTTCGACTCGGATCGGCGACTCTACATCTTTGTGCCGAATATGTCTTTTTTCGGGTTACATTGCACGATCAATTAAGGAGGGATGCGGTTCCTTCACTTCGTAATCTCGACAAAGTGTTAAAACTGCAAGAATGTTTTTGTGCTCTATGAGCAGTTAATTTTTAATATGTGACAGGTATATATTGTTTTTTCTCCGCTCTTTGTTCCTTGTGCGTTTTATTATTTTTTCGTGTAACATGATTTCATTGTTATAGCAAACTCTTGATAAGGACACATACCAGTGTCGAAACGTCGACTTAATGTAATACTACGATATTAAACGTCAGTTTGGTCAAATAATTCTTGTTGTTAATTATTACTGACGAAGAAAAGAATTTTACTTTTGATATGCTAAAAATTTGGGCTATTTTCAAACCGCTGAAACTCGGCAAAAAATCATCGTAGACACAAAATTGAAAAAGCCTTTTAAAGCTTGAAACTTCTTCTTTCAAGTGTTTTTTGAGGATTTCAATTATCTTTATTTGTTACAAAACGGCATAATGATAAAGCTTGATCCGTCAAAATAGAAATTTTTAATGCAACTTTGCTAAGCTACATCTAGCGTGCAAAAAATCGTGGAGAATTTCTATTACTTGCATCATATAGTGGGTTCTTTCCCCTTTAATTTAAGAGGTTGTGGAGCTTTGTGCGATTTTTTTTGGCTGAGTTATCGAGGTTTGAATAAAAAGTGGTCACTTTGATTTTGATCGCTTATAACTCGTGAAGAAATCAACGTACAGCATTCTGCAAAAAAACGTTTAAAAGCTGAAAGTTGGCCTTTTCGAACGCTGTTATTGTTTTTTTTTAGCCTTGCGCTTTCTATCAGAAAATCGAGTTTAAAAAACATGTAAAAAATCACATATTTTTCGTTTTTTCTTTAAGTCAGTATATTGTCGCGAATAAAGGTCCAATTAAAATTGCTACAACAAAGTTTTGTAGTCCGATTACACCTTAATAACAAACAATAACGTTTATCAGCTAAAACAATTTTGTTCCATGTGTCCATCGCACTTGAAATTGCCAAAATCTCAAAAAACTAAAAAAATCAATCTGCTCAACTGCAGTTAATGAAGAAAAAATCTCAAAAAATTAAACACGCATTTTAAAGCTTGAAGCTTTAATGTTAACGCGCTATTGGATGTTTAAAACGTTTATCTTCCTTATTCTATGCTTTAAAAAAGAACACATTGTTTTGTTTCTTAAAATTGCGTACGATTTTTTAATCTGCAAATTGATAAAAAAATTTTTCTTGAAAGATGTAACACAAGTAAAAGTAGGACATTTTAACTACCAACGCTTTTTTAATTTTCCTACGTTTTTTTTTGACCGAGTTACAGGATAATGAAGTTAACCTTACAATTTTCTGAAAAACTCCGTTTACCGCCGGCATTAGCGTTACACAATGTGTACCGCGTGGAGGTTGCCGGTCGGATTACGTTATGTAGCGCAACGTGTTGGTGTAGCCATTTCCGTAATTAACCAGAGAGGGGGTAACACACAATATTAAACACACACACACACACACGATGTGCAAAATCCGACCGGCAACCTCCATGCGGTACACACAAAACCCACTATATGATGCAAATAATAGAAATTCTCTACGATTTTTTTCACGCCAGATGTAGCTTAGCAAAGTTGCATTAAAAAATTCTATTTTGACGGATGAAACTTTATCATTATGCCGTTTTGTAACAAAAAAAGATAATTGAAATCGTCAAAGAGCACTTGAAAGAAGAAGTTTCAAGCTTTAAAATGCTTTTTTAATTTTGTGTCTACGATGATTTTTTGCCGAGTTTCAGCGGTTTGAATATAGCCCAAATTTTTAGCATATCAAAAGTGTTCCCTATTTAATTTTGAGTAGTGTATATTTACAATAAATCAACTCGTTCCCATACGCAGTAGTTAACGAGAAATCATTAAAAGTGATGTACAAAATTCTAAATAGCATACCTCAAAATAGTGAGGAAACAATAAGCTAATTCCTAAATTCTAATTTTTTTTTTAAATGTGTCCTAAAAACATATAAAAAAATTTGATAAATTTTGGCGGTTTTAAGAAAATTGGTTTAAAAAAATTAAACCCATTGTTGCCATCTCCAAAAAATTAGAAAAATTTTGGTACCAATTTTAAGAACATCGATCCCTCAATAAATAAGTAGTTTTCGGTCAAAACAGATTTTCTTAAAACCGGTGCTTAAATTTTTCACGAAAACAAAGCTTTTACTTAAAAAAAAATTAAATCCATCGTCGCCATTCTTGAAAAATTAGAAAAATTTTGGTACCGGTTTCAAGAAAATCGGTCTATTAATGCGTCCTTTTGGATCATCCTCAGCGGATGGATACACATACAAACATTTTTTTTAAATTGTGAGTTTTTGACGTTTTAGAACATTCTGAACATATTGGCATATCAAGAAAATCGGTTTTAAGAGACCACCAAAATAAATTGCAGGAGCATTTAGGTCACAACAAAAGCTTTAAAAAACAATATAATAAAATATATTTTCCGTTAATACTTTTAAGCCTGATCTTACCGGTCTTCAACTTGCGAAGTTTCTTGCGAATCGATTTGCTCGTTTTCGCAATCTCTTTCGCAATCTTCTCGCGCTCACGAATATCATCACTCATGTCGATTGTGGTTATCGCGGAAAAAAGCAAACTGTTAATCTCTCTCTCTCTCTACAATGTTTCACCTCGACGAGGTACCGACAACGACTGACCGCTTTTGCGGTATCGCGAACACGTTAAATCCTTTTCTGTATCGACCATTGTTATGCGAGCTGTCCTTGTCTATCACTAGAAATCCGTAATCGTGCTGCCAACATTCACGACAAAACGCGCAAAATTCATCGTACGACATGTCGTTATTCACGTGATCGTTGTACACGTGTTTCAGATTGGTGCCATCTTGTTTGAATAGGATCAACAGGTTCGCGTTGTCGCGTATCAAATGTTTGGGTATTCTCGCGTAGGTCTGACAGAGATAAAAGCAGTCAACGCTCGAATGCCTGCCCATTGAATAGTACTCTCTCACCGCGTTTTGCTTGTCGCATGCTACGTCATCGAAGACGAAGATCGAGTTTGGACACGCATCGCTCGGCGGAATGACGTCACTGTTGTTGGAGAACGTGAAGTAGCCGATTCCATCGATCGATGTTAATAAATTTTCTAGATATCGATATTTCGGCTGCTGTAGCGACTTTGAGTACGCGTACACGTTTTTGAAACGTACACCGTGCTGACTTTCCAACAAGCTTATCAGAACGTTGGTTTTACCGCAATTCGAGGGACCGCAAATGATCGCGCGTATAGTAGTCGGTAGCACCGTACCGTGCCTACGCTTCTCCGCATTGCCCCCCATCGACCGTGATCTGTCGTTGTAATTCGTCACGCGTATGGCCAACGGCTGTTGCACAAACTTCATTTTTCACACTGCCGACTGGAGGGCTGAATCAAGCGCTTATTTATAGGTGCGCGGAACCGCGAGTCGCTCAGTAGCAAAGATGTTTGTCCTGTTATCAAGACCATCCGATATTAGCGATTTGAGCGCCGAACAGTTGCAATTTGTGCCCAAAGCTGTTCTGTTGCAAATTTGCGGTGATCACATTCATTACGTCTGGGACAAGCTTCCGGAACATATAAAGGCGGATTTGGAGGTTCAGACCTAACGTCGCTGTTACGAACATTACAATCAACCGTGGCAGCGAACGCACATCGACGGTCCCGCACCATTGATAAAGAATTGCTACGAATGCCAACGAAAATAGGCGGAGGCCTGTTAAACCGCGCGATAAACGCACTTCCAATCGAATTGCATATTCCAGGCTATCAGTTTTGCGGTCCGGGCACTCGGCTGGAAGAACGATTAGCCAGAGGTGATCAAGGTATTAATTCATTAGACGCGGCGTGTCGCGAACACGATATAGCGTATTCGCGTAGCAACGATCTTATCGACAGACACGCGGCGGACAAAATACTCGCCAAGAGAGCGCTAGAACGTGTCATCGCGAAAGATTCCGCTCTCGGAGAGAGAGCTGCCGCTACAGCCGTCTGGGCGACCATGAATGTCAAGCAAAAGTTAGGAATGGGTTTGACAACCGTGAAGAAGAAGAAGAAGAGAACATCGAAAAAACGGATACATCCAGCATCGAAACGAGGAGGTGCATTACCGATTCTACCGTTGCTGGGAGTTCTCGGTTCTCTGGCCGGCGGGGCGGCGGGAGTGGCAAAAGCCGTGAACGATAACAAAGCCGCGTTGCGTCAGTTAGAAGAGATGCGACGTCACAATCGCGCCATGGAAGGTCGTGGACTTTATCTCGCTCCATACAAACGCGGGCAGGGAGTGACATCAAAGAAGAAGAAAGGAAAAAAAAACGTCAAAGAGACGTTAAGAATGCCCACGGGTGCAACTACCAACGTACAACTGCAACAACTGGCAAAGCGTATGCGCATTCCGTATTTTAGAGGTATCTTTATGCGTGACTCGTTACCGATCGACGGCATACGACGAAACGAGAGCGGTATTGTAAATTTGGACGATGTAGCTGGCCCCGGTACTCATTGGGTAGCGTATGCAAAGAGGGGAAACCGCGTGATGTATTTCGACAGTTTCGGTAATCTTCGACCGTCGAAGGAGTTGGTGCGATATTTCGAACCGAGCGTGACAAAGATTGAGTACAATCACACGCCCTTTCAAACTTATGATCAGAACATCTGCGGACAATTGTGTCTACGATTTCTCCAGACGATCGATGAATCAGCGCGAATTTAAAAGCTGACGGCGCCCGCGGAGATTCAGTGTTACTCGAACGGCTTTCCCGACATGTCTATGACATTCACGCTGACCGGGAAGAGCAGCATCCTCGCGGTGCACTACTTTTCCGCCGTAGATTTGAGCGACGGCGACTACGAGCTCGGTCTAACAGTTTTTGAAACTTATCACACGATACCGAACGTAAATTCCTGGAATAATAAATTCTATTTTGACGAGGATAATACGGAAATTACGATTCCCGAGGGATCGTACGAGATACGAGCCATACACCAGTTTTTGAAACGCGCAATTTTACGGAAACGCCCGCAACGCGGCCGACGCGTAGGTCGTTTCAACAATCGCGATAATCATATATCGGTCGCGGATATCGCGCAAGAGGGGACCGTCAGAAGTGAAATTCGCGCAAACGGCAACGAGGACGAGGACGATTACGAGGACGAAGACGAGACTGTAAAATACCCGATGGTGCTCCGTGCTAATTACAACACGATGAAGAGCGAGATCAATTGCGCTTTCAGAGTAAACTTTAGCAAGCCCAACAACATTGGATCGTTGCTGGGATTCTTGCCGGAGCGTATATTGCCACCGGAAAAATGGCATCAATCCGATCAACCGATTAATATCATTAACATAAACATAATCCGCATAGAGTGTAACGTGACCGCAAGTGCGTACAGCAACGGTAGACGTGTTCATACGATACATGAATTTTCTCCGAACGTGCCACCAGGATATAAGATATCGGAAACGCCGGCGCAGATCATTTATCTACCGATCATCGCGCGGAGCATTACGGAGCTAACGATACGCGTCGTGGATTAAGACGGGCAATTGCTTGATTTTCGAGGAGAGGAGATCACCGTGAGATTACACGTACGACGGCAACAGCGATAACGCGCGTGTGAGTGTTCGCGACATATGAGATGCTCGTATTGAACGACTCAGAGCACGCAAGAGATAAGACTATCTACACTACGGTAGTGACCAACGATATCATTCAATCATCACCATCACCATCATTATCGTTGTCAGGTTGCGCTAGAAACACGAAGAAGAAGTTAAGAGCATCGAACGTTGAATTTTTGCAATCTTTGGGATTCGCGGTGAGAAATATCTGAGAAAACATGATCGATATCCTTAAGGTCGGAGGCGAGCCGGTCTTTGACGATCGCACCGTCAAGATCGAGACTCACACGTACAACCCGTACGCCAACACAACGTTTGAGCATAGCGACGAGATACGAATACCCATACAACAGCAGGATCTGTATACGTTGCCGTGTGAAAGTTTTCTCTACGTTGAAGGAATATTGAGGATAAAGAAAAGGAACGACGAGTAGCAGGCAACGTTGGTAAATAATTGTGTGGCGTTCATGTTTGATGAAATTCGATATGAGCTCAACGGCGTGGAGATTGATCGCAGCAGAAACGTTGGAATAACCAGTACTATCAAGAACTATGTATCGCTAACGTACGACAATGCTTCGATCATGCGGAACGCTAGATGGGACATTGCATCAAACATACCGGAAGGATATTTCAACTTTTGCGTACCGCTCAAGATGTTGCTGGGCTTTTGCGAAGATTACAAACTCGTGGTTGTTAACGCTCGTCACGAATTAATTTTGATACAAACGCGTAGCGACAATAATACCCTTGTGGGAAATCCGACGACGGAGCCGGAAGTCGAATTGTTTAAAGTACAGTGGCGAATGCCTCATGTTACGTTAAACGAGGTCAACAAGCTATCGATGCTGCGCGCCTTGGAAAACGGACGTTACCTGAGTATAAGTTTCCGTTCTTGGGATCTGTACGAGTATCCCCTGCTGCAGAGCACAACAAAGCATTCATGGGCCGTCAAAACTGCGACTCAGCTAGAAAAACCGCGATATGTCATCTTTGCTCTCCAAACTGGCCGAAAGAATGTTATGTCTCGAGATGCTAGTCGATTCGACCACTGTAACTTGACCAACGTAAAACTTTATCTAAACTCTGAATTTTATCCATACGACGATATGAATCTAGACATTGACAAAAAACGATACGCCATCCTTTTTGATATGTATGCACGTTTCCGTAAAACTTATTACGGAATTGATTGTTAAGAAACGTTGTGCACCGTGGTCACATTCCTGATGCATGGACCTTTTGTGGTCATTGATTGCTCGCGACAGAACGAGTCCGTCAAGAGCGCCACCGTGGATGTGCAAATAGAATTTGACTGCAAAAAGAATGTACCCGCGAATACTACCGCCTATTGTCTCATTTTGCATGATCGCATAATCAAATACAGCCCGAGACAGTTGTCGAACGTAGTGCGCAAGATCACGTAAATTGCATTATCTGCAAATACTCCGATATAAGAGAGGAAGATGCATCGCGATTAGGTACAGTACAGATCGCTCCTTTGTTGCATTATGATCGTGCCAACGTTTGTCGATCTGCAAGGATTCACCGTCGGGATGAAATTTGTCGTGAAAGAGGTGGCGGTGTTGCGAAAGGGGGTCGTTCTGGCGCATTACATTTTTACACACCTCATGCCGTGGAGTCTCCTCACAAAATCCGACAAGTCGTGTGCTTTCTGGTTGATTAGAAATCACCATGGATTACAATGGGAAGACGGAAACGTACCGTACAGCATGGCTGAACGCATAATTACATCGGCCGTGCTTGGTACAGAAGAGGATGACGATGACGACGACGACGAGACGCCATCGACTCTGGTGTACGTCAAAGGATGTCAGAAACTAGAATGGCTGGTGGATCTGCTTGAAAATTATGTGTTGTGAGCGCACAACGATATAAGTAATCCGACCCTAGCGACAGAAGCCGAATATGACTTCCACCGAAACTCCTGACGATTGCATCGGACGATCGATCATCCGATGCAAGTCGATACCGAAATTAGGAGCATCAAACTCTGGGACGATCGAAACCGCTGACGCAAAGGCCAGCGCAGGGCATAGCAACCGGACGTCGTCCCGGAGAGTATAAAGACCGCCGAGTTCGACCATCGGCAGGCAGTCCTAAACCGAAACGCGTACCGACTAACGTCTAATTTAAACATTGTAACACCCGCAAGTCAGGGTAGTGAATTAAGTGATTTCTGTAAATCAAAGTCGGTTTATTAAACGACAAGTAAAACAAGGGCAATAGTGAGTGTTATTCTGCATCCTGCGACGGATCCCGAACCCAGTGCCGGCTCCAACCCCGTACCGGCACAACATTTGGTGGCAGCGGTGGGATCCTGCCAACAGGACCAGAGGACATCCTGCCCGAGAGACGTCTGCAAATCAGAGAGCTCGATTTAGTAAGAGCGGAGAAGCATCCCAGAGAGGAGAAGCCCGCCAGAATCCCGAGCGAGAAAGAGACGTCTGCAAATCAGAGAGCTCGATTTAGTAAGAGCGGAGAAGCATCCCAGAGAGGAGAAGCCCGCCAGAATCCCGAGCGAGAAAGAGACAGCGGTGACTGCCCCGCCATACATAAAGCCAGAGTGACGGAGACGGCGGTAGCAGCCCCGAGTGCGACAGTAACACCGGAGAGGCCCCGACCTACCGCACGGACTCGACAGCCGAGGCAGCGCCCCAGGGACGCACCCAGCCGGACAGCGGAGCAGCGCAGCCGAGACCCCGCGAAGCAGAGACAACGCGGAGCAGCGAAGCGGCCCTGCCGGACTCCGACGCGGCGACAGCAGAAAGCGGACACCATGCGTGCGACCGTACTGTAAGTCCGTTCCATGTTATGTACTATTGCGAGCGACGAGATCTAACGATTCCGCGAGCGACGAATTGAAAGTTTTCGCGAGCGATGTTTCAGCACCGACGTACGAAATTGAAGGCGCTAACCCTGTAAATGTCGGAGGGCGAACATAACCGCCCCGCTAGAAACGCGTCGTTCGTCTTAAGCGAGCGAGCGCATCAAGCTACCGAGCGTAGCCGATATCACTCTCGCGCCGTATCACATGCGGATAGCTCTGTTTTAGACCCCGTCCGACGAAACTTAAAATCGCGATTCTCGACCGAAGAATCACCGGTACTCGAATTGCACCCAAACGTAATATTAGAACGCGAATTTTCCTTCACGGATACTAGTCTGTTAGGCGATCTCGACGGTCCCCGAGACAACAACGAGAGAGATACAGCGGGCACAGACGAAAACGACATCGCGAATAGCGACGAAAACGAACGCGACGTACTTAGACTGCACCCAACCGTCACAGACGCACGTTCTGACACCTCAGCCGATACACAAGGCAATAACTCCGGGAGAGGAGAACTCTCGGTAACGTCGTACGACAGCGACGTGTTCGATCCTACCGAAGAGGATTATACTCCCAAAGCTCTCAAAATGAGCCAACAAAGGGCGACAACGAACCTCGAAGCACGCGTCGACGTGACCCCCGAGCAGGTGGGCGAGGAAATTAACCGGCTGCGAGCGGCAAATCCGCGACCGTCCGAAAGAGACCAACCGCGACCCGCCGAGCCAACACAAACAGGAGTGCCGGATGCCTCCTTAATTACCGACATACTACATTTGGTGCGCGACATGCAGGAGCGCATGGATAAATCCGCGGCGGCCGAATTCGATCGTTCGACCGAAATCCTGCGCGCTATCCGCGAACTACAAAACCGTATGAGCCGAGTAGAAAACGCCGCGTACGATCACACCAACGCGCTCGACCGCCGGGTACGTAGCCAGGGCCCCCTGGACGTCACCTACGGGCGCACGACGAGCGACGTTAGAAACCAGCCAGGGCACCATATAGGGTTCCTCAGCCTAAAGGAAGCCCGAAATATGATCCCCGAAATTAACAGAGAATCGAGAGAGCGAGTTCGCGAATTCATAAATGCGAGTACATACGCGATGAAAAACATACATCCCGCGGACGAAGCCATGTTATTAGAAGCAATCCTATGTACAAAATTCAAAGGCAAGGCCATGACCGATTTCGATACGCGCGATATACGCGATTTCGAGCAGCTGAAACGCGAGCTAGAAACCAAATACCTCGGAAAACGAAGCATGACGCACCTACAGTTAGAATTTAATTCCCTGAAGCAAAAACCAGGCGAAAGAGCGCAAGAATTCGGGCGTCGAGTAGAGAAACTCGCCCGCGAACTATACGAGGCCATGGAGGAAGGCCAAGGGCACACGCAGGAGCAACAGAAGGCGATCCTGGAAAGCATCAAGATGCAAGCCCTGCATAATTTCCAGATCGGGCTGCACGAGGACATTAAAATGCTAGTACGAGCGCAGAGATACACGAGCCTACAAGAAGCGATAACCGGTGCTAGTGCGGAGAAAAAAGTCAGAGGGCCCTCCCCGAGACATGGGCCGGCATCATCAAAAAATAAATTTTCCGCAGGAAATGCCCGAAACCCGAGAAGTACACTAGTGGAGTGCCATAAGTGCGGAAAGACCGGCCATTACGGGCGAGATTGCCGTCCGAGCCGGCAAGCAAACAAATTTGCTTTACCAAGGGCGGACAAGCCCAACGGAATAAATGCGGTGGAGTGCAGCCACTGCAAGAAAATCGGGCACAAGCGAGAAGAATGCTGGTGGTTGAACGGACGGCCTAGAGCGGACGGATCACGTAAAGCGAAAGCGAGCAGCGCAAAGCAAGCGCCCGTGAGCGCGATAAGGAAGCACAAAGCGCAAGCGACGAGCGATGAATCATCGACCGCCAGCAGTAGCAAAGAGGAAGAAGAGAGACCGCGACAGACTAAAACGCGTGCCGCAGAAGAGTATCGGGTGACCCAGATAACGGAGAAGCATAAAGTGGGCCCGTTACACATGATTACACTGCCGATTCGAGAGGCAGAAAGAGGCAAGATGAATCTTTTACTCGATTCGGGAGCGACTCTGACCCTTATTAAAGTAGAAAAGGGCAAACGATGATAAAGGAGGAACGTCTAGCTCTAATAGGCGTGACCGGACATCAGATCCATACGCTTGGAAAAATTAAGGCCACGGTGGACCTCGGAAAAAGGAGGATTCGACATACCATGTATGTAGTGAGGGATGATTTCCCGATAGAGTACGAAGGGATACTCGGGAACGACTTCCTTACCAAACACAAAGCCGATATCTTGAACGCGTCGAAACATGTCAAAATAGGAAAAACTATATTCAAACTCCGGCCATTTCGAAAGGTAATCTTACCCCCTCACAGCGAGACAATCGTGAAGGCAACCACCGGTCATAATCGGATAGGCATCGTAAGGAGCGGCGAGCTTGCGCCAGGAGTATTTATCGGGCATTGTCTAGTAAAACCCGTCGAATTCACTTGCCCGGTCAGCGTGTTGAACGTGACGGACAAGCCGGTGGAGCTCCTCACTCCACACGTAACACTAGAAGACGTGCCGGCGAACGACGCCGCAAACATGCTCACGTTACAAGCGAACGAAGAGCACGAACCTGTCACCGAGAGACAGAAAAAATTACGCGATCAAATACAAACCGAACATCTGAACGAGGAAGAACGCAAAGAAGTCGAATTAATATGCGATGAATTCTGCGACGTTTTTTTTCTAGAAGGAGACACTTTAAGTGCGACCACAGCCATTGAGCACAAAATAAATACGCGCCCAGATAGCGCGCCAGCGAACGTGAAACCGTATCGGTTACCTGAAAAGCATAAGGCCGAAGTCAAACGGCAAATACAGAAAATGCTAGACGAAGGAATAATTCGCCCCAGCGCGAGTCAATGGAACGCACCAATAATAGTTGTCCCGAAAAAGCTTAACGCGTCCGGAAAAATTAGATTTCGCGTCGTGATCGATTTCAGAAAAGCGAACGACCTGACGATGGGAGATTCCTTCCCCATGCCGAATATCACCGACATACTCGACCAGCTAGGTAACGCGAAGTATTTTACGGTGTTAGATTTAGCCTCGGAATACCATCAAATTCCGATGCGCGAAGGTCACAAGCAGAAGACAGCATTCTCCACCCCGGACGGACATTTCGAATTCAACCGAATGCCGTTTGGTCTGAAAAACGCGCCAGCCGCATTTCAACGGCTAATGTACGCGGTACTAGCCGGACTATTAGGGTTAAAATGTTTCGTTTATATAGACGACATAGTAATATACGGAGCATCCTTGAAGGAGCACCTGAAGCAACTAACCGCGGTGCTAATAAAACTCCGGCAATTTAATTTAAAGCTACAGCCTGACAAGTGCGCATTCTTAAGAAAAGAGGTAGTTTATCTAGGACACGTAATTTCAGAAGGAGGGATATCGCCAGACCCGACCAAACTGCAAGCAGTAAGAGAGTTTCCGACTCCCAAAAGAATAAAAGATATCCAATCATTTATCGGTCTAGCAGGATACTACCGAAAATTTATAAATAACTTTTCTAAAATAGCCAAACCACTAACCAAACTCACAAAAAAGGACGAAAAATTCGTTTGGACGGTCGAACAGCAAAATGCGTTCGATCTATTAAAAGAAAAATTAACGACGGCACCCGTATTGAACTACCCAGATTTCAATCAAGAATTCCTGGTGACGACAGACGCATCCGATTACGCCATCGGAGCCGTACTGTTGCAGGGGCCAGTAGGCCAAGATCGGCCGATTGCTTACGCCAGCAGAGTTTTGTGTAAGGCAGAACAAAACTATAACACGACCGAAAAAGAATTATTGGCGATCGTATGGGCGGTTAAACATTTCCGCCCCTATTTATACGGTACTAGGTTCAAAATAATAACCGACCATAAGCCCACTGATATGGCTATTCAATGTAACCGACCCCGGATCGAGATTAATCCGGTGGAGATTAAAATTAGAGGAGTACGACTATGAGATCGTGCATAAAGCAGGAAAGAATAACGTCAACGCCGATGCGCTGAGTCGAAACCCGATAACGGAGACGCCGGCGATAAATATGACACAACAAGAAGAGGACACGCCGAGGGAATACACCGAGGAAGAAAAGCGGCAGATATTATTCGAGTATCATGACTCACCCATAGGAGGGCATCAAGGAGTCAGTCGAACGTTGAACCGAATTCGATTACGGCACAACTGACACGGAATTACGACAGACATAGAAAACTACATAAGCAAATGCGAACTGTGTCAGAAAAACAAGTTAAGTAAGAAAACCAAGATGCCATTAATTATCACAGATACACCCGAGCGTCCGTTCGAGAAATGCGCGCTCGATATCGTAGGCCCGTTGACTATCACCAATAACAAAAACAAATATATTTTGACATTCCAAGATAATCTCACAAAGTTCAGTAAAGCAATACCCGTAGAGAATCAGGAAGCGAATACAATCGCCAAAGCATTCGTCACTAAAATAGTGCTAGAACATGGAATACCCGAAAAAATTCTCACGGTCCAAGGAACAAACTTCACGAAATGTTTAAAAATGTGTGCAAATTACTGAAAATAGATAAAATTCAGACAACGGCATATCACCCTGAGAGTAACGGCGCACTAGAGAGATCGCATCGCACTCTCGCCGAATACCTGAGACATTATATAAACCAAGACCAAACTGACTGGGACGAATGGCTCCCATACGCAATGTTTACATATAATACGACGCCACACTTTACTACTACCGGTTTCACGCCATTCGAATTGGTCTACGGGCACCGACCTGACCTACCGACGGCTCTAACAAAACCACCGAAATTAACATATTCATACGAGGATTACGCGAAAGAACTACGAGAGCGGATCCGCGCAGCGAATCAAATCGCGAAAGAAAATACGAAGGACGAGAAAGCGAAATCGAAACTACAATTGATAAAAAAAGCAACAAGGCGACTTTCAAAGTAGGCGATAAAGTGCTACTTTACGACGAAACGATACGACGAGGCCGCTCAAAGAAACTGGAATCACAATGGATAGGACCCTACGTGATCACGGAAAAACACGACGATGTCAACTATACGATTAAAATTAAGCGAAAAACAATACGCGTGCATGCGAACCGTTTAAAAGCATTTATCGACGAATAAAAACCTAAGCGTAAATTCCAGGGGAGACATAATAAGAAAAATTTTTTTTTTATAAACAAGACGTTGACGATATCTCACGACTGAGGACAGACGTAGACTAAAGCGAAGACCCCGAGCAATTAAAAAGTAGCGATCTACTTACAGACACCCGCCAGCACAAGTAAAGATAGAACAAATTCACGTTACAGGATAGCTACTATCATCATCGTATGCTTCGCGAAAGAATGACATCCGAACCGAAGTCACCCTACGCGGTGACATCATTTAGCAACAAGCCAGGAATATATTTCGAAAAAATCGGGACCATGCAACTACAAGAAGAAACGTGGAAATTGGCCATTAGAATCGATGTAGCATCCTTCGATACCAGCAATTACAACGATATCTAGAACAAACAAAGACCTATGCGACAAATTAGATAAAAATAATCGAGAGGCATGCACCAATATCCTCCGCATAACAGAGAGTAGTAACGCGAAACTAACGCAACTGATATTACGCCTACAGACAATATACAAACCACCGACAAACCGACGCGGACTAATAGACGCAATAGGTACAGTAAGCAAAACTCTATTCGGCACAATGGACGCCGACGACGCACGACGAATACAGGAACAGATAGACCTAATACAAAATCAGCGAAACACGATACAGCACGCGGCAAGAAATCAGATCAAAATTATAAACGCGACACTAGGACATATAGAAACCTTACAGAAAGGAATGAACAACAACGAAAATCTACTAGCGAACGTTACGAGAAGGGTACAACAAAAAATGTCAAAATTAATAGGCCGCGAAGAAATAGACGAACACCTGTTGGTGATACCGCGATAATGAACAAACTAATAAACGACGTAGAAGAAGTCCTAGAATACCTGACCTACACCAAACACGACATACTACTCGTACGACTATTACCAATTGAACAAATTATATCGGAATTAAAGAAGCAACAGCACACCTCGCCCAAGGCACCTATTTCCCTTTCAAAGTACAGATAGAAAACTGGAATACCATCCAAAATTTTTGTAAAAATAAGTGCGTATTACGAAATAACCGGAGTTTACACTATTATATCCTTCCCCATTGTAACGTTTCCAAACTACGAAATTGTACGGGTAAATCCACTACCGATACACAATAATAAACATTTTTGGATTCCCGAAACCACTCACACACTCATAGCGATAGACAAAATGAATCGCACTACCTCACGCTAAAAGAAACGACCTAAATAAATGCATACACGCCGACTCGAATTTCATATGCGATATGAGTCACCCCACATATTTTGTAACAGCGAACACACACCATGCGAGGGCAAATATACGTAAAGACACCGGGAACACCAGAATTCGACTCACCAGGGCA
>JASTWR010000484.1:0-45000 GCA_030770355.1 Harpagoxenus sublaevis
TAAGGTCATAAGAAAATTGACACCTATCGTAGTCGATTATTCTCTTTGCGGTCAAAGAATAATGGACTGTGATTGGTCAGTTTTCTTACGGCCATACGGTTACGATATATTGTTGGCCTCGTTGGTATCAAACAATAAATAACTATTGTATGTATTGTATATTATCGACTTGTGTTACTACTAGCTGGAAGGCATCTAAGGCCGGTATTTTAGTGGAATCTTATATTTAAGAGCGTCTTAAATACAATCTTAGATGTCATGAACCAATCACACAGCTGTATTAGCGTCTTAAGACATTACTTACGACGGTTTTGGGGTGCGGTCCGGTCAGCGCTACAAATGCTTCGTATTGTTTGGAGCGTTGTTTTAACCAGTCCACTTGGCACTTCGAAGTGTTCCAATAGCACGTATGACGTCATTAATACGTCATAGATTTTCACTTCCAACTCGCTTTCCAATGCTTCTGCTCTCCGAGGTAGTACGACTGAAGCGTGTAGTTTAAATGTGCAAAACGCGGGAAAGCAACGCTGTAAAGTTTGGTTAAGTTCACGTACTGCTGTGTGTCGTGCTATATACCGTGCTGTATGTGTACATGGTGTATAAATTATAAAATAATTGAGAAAGAAAATGCCGATCTTAAAGTTATTTGAAGGAGATACGGGAATGATTTATAACCTAGAAGTTTCTGAAGAGGATGCTATTGAGGCTAACAAAAGTAATAGCGCTATATGATCTGTATCTACCCAGATAGCACAAACGTCCTTAGGTCATTTTCAATACATCCAGGGTGTCCTCAGGATGTCCTCATGCAGGACTTCTGGATGTGTCGAGGATGACTTGAGGACGACTTGTGCTATTTGGATATATGTAATTTTAGTTTGTAACTTAGAAAAGAGGAGTGAATGGCCTTTGAATTTTAATTTTTTTTTCAAACAGATACGCTATTTGCGACGCAACTGTTACATAAACATAAGGCTGCTAGAGAGCAACAAATTGCCAAGAGTGCCAAAAAGACAATTATCGAAGATGCTGGAAGGATGAATTGTCAAAGTCAGTCAGTTACTGAAGCAGGTAAATTTATTTGAAATATATACATACATATATAATATATATGTCATGTTTTGTATATTTATATGTTATGTTTATTAATAGGATCATCCATGTCTTTTGAAGACGATACATGTTATGATACAGAGCAAATAACGCAAGAGTTTTCTCAAGAATCTTCTCAAGAAACCTCTGATTTTCAAGAAAAAGGTATTTATGTTAATAATAATTAATGTGAAGGACATAAAAGAAATAGATTTTATGTTATTTTGTAGATAGCTTTCGTTGGCCACATGAAGCAGTTATTTTATTACTTACACTATATAAAGAACACGAAGATGAAATCAAGCTTGGAAAAATGACTATGAAGAAGTTTTGGAACATGATTGCCTCTCATTTAAATAAGAAAGAGTATAATGTTACAGCCTCTCAATGCAAAAGCAAAATGGCAGGTCTAAAAAATACGTACAAAAATGTTAAAGACCATAATTCAAAAAGTGGCAATAACCATAAAACATGGAGATATTTTGATGTAAATATAGAGGAAACAAATATATAACGTATATCAATTATACATAAGATGTTAATACCAATTTTCTTTGTGTTATAGATAATGGACGAAATGTTCAATAAAAAGCCGTGGATGAATCCAATCCTTACATTGGACAGTAGCAATCCTACTACTGTACCATCTCCTGAAAGCGATGCTGAGAATAACAGCGACATTAGCAATCAAAAAGATCCATCTTCATCTAAAACTACAGTGCGTTCTACACGTAAGTATTTGTATCAATACTTTATAACATTTTGTGCAAAATAATGTAAACAAGAGGTAATTTTTAAATTTATATACATTTATTGCATAAAAGGATGTACAGTGTTTATGTTTATACAGAGTTTACTACAATATTTGTCTAGTATGTATAAATAATAAAAGAAACATTGTGTGTAAATTCTTTGTATGTAATAAATCTAAAAATTACCTCTTGTTTACATTAATTTGCACAAAACTGTAATTATATTCTTGTTTTATTATGAATGTTATATATTACAATTTTGTGTGTATGTGTGTCATATTACAATTAATACATACACTTTATTGATTATTTTATTATAATTTTTACAAAATATTAAACAATACAAATAAGTAATATTGATAGATTAACATTTTGTATTGCAATATTAAAATTACAGGCTTCAAACAGGGTGTCTTGTTACAAAAAATACTTACTAATGCAGAAGAGAATGCCAATGAACGAAAGAGGATGCATGACGAAGCGATGTCTCGCCAAGACCAATTACTTGGTATTCTATCGAAGATAATTAAAAAATAGTTGCATACCTAGCATATAAGCATATCCAAAGAGCTCTGTGATATTTCAGAGTACAAAGAGTACAAAGAGGATATTTTTTTCTTTTTCTTTTTATTTCAAGTTTAATTTTGTTTCAACTGTTGCTAAACATTAAAAAATAGTTGCATACTTAGCATATAAGCATATCCAAAGAGCTGTGTGATATTTCAGAGTACAAAGAGTACAAAGAGGATATTTTTTCTTTTTTTTTTATTTCAAGTTTAATTTGTTTTAACTGTTGCTAAACATTAAAAAATAGTTGTAGACATAGTATGTAAGCATACCCAAAGAGCTTTGTGATATTGTCGAGTACAAAGAGTACAAATGATGATATTAGAGTGAACAGTAAGATTTATATATTGAATAATTGGCAAAATGTTTTTAGTTTTCTTCAAGTAATATTGTTCCTTAAGCAAAATGTTGAAATAGATTTTTTTACTTTAATGTGGGAACGTTTTTTTTTTCTAAGTAGGATAGGAGAGACGAATTTATATTTACTTGATATACTTTAAAGTACTTTATAAGTACGTTTTATCTTAATAATGTATTACAAAAGTAAGCTATTACATTTAACAAGAAAATGTTACAAAAACTACTATGTACCATATCTTACAAATAAATACCTATGCAATATATCTGTTAAATATTTCTTACACATAAATTAGCACATATGTTATTTCTCTTTGCTTCCGCAACAGCTCTATCATAATTCTGTTCAACTCCTCTTTCGCGCATTTCTATTTCCTCCACATCTACAACAATGGCTTCATCTTGCAATTGCAATTCATCTTTTTTTAATAAGCAAATATTGTGCAACACAACATGCTAATATGTGATAGGGTGTGAAATCTTTATATGATATAAGGATATATATCGCCACGGTATCTCCAACTGTGGGATTTCAATAAGATAGGTTAAGAGAAGTGAATACCGGGCTGCGGTCCACTTAACACTACAAATGTTTCGAAGCATTTAAGGCGGCGGTCCACTTGCGTAGCATTGGGTGCGTTGGTAGCGCTAGTGGAACGTTCTTATGGTAGCGTTGGAAGCGAAAACATTGGAAGCATTTGTAGCGCTGACCGGACCGCACCCTTGAAATAAGATCCGACTATGAATACCGGCCTTATAAATACCGGCCTTTGTGTGCCATGGCCCTATGTTCAACACAATGATTTTATGGCCGGTATTCATAGTCGGATCTTATTTCAAGACCGTTTTAAGTAATGTCTTATGACGCTAATACGGCTCTGTGATTGGTTTATGACATCTTAAGATTGAACTTAAGACGGTCTTAAATATAAGAACCGACTATGAATATCGGCCTATGAAAGGTTGAGAAATCTGTCATAACAACTTCGTAGAAAAAATTTATATTAACCGTTTTGCGAGCAAATGTATTTCTATTTTTGTTGGTACTCTGCTGCCCGATAATAATTAATAATTATATTATTCTGCATCTTATGCCTTGCACATCGTTGTTATGACAGATTTTCTAACCTTTCGTAAAACCATCGTAAATATAAATTTTAATAAGTGATTACAGTTTTTACACGAGCTATATATTATGGTATTTATTAACTTTATTAAACCGCGTTTATTTTAGATAGAAAGAAACTGAGAACGACATATTCCATGCATCTGTAGCACTTTGCAAAAGAGGCTTGTCATCAACCACCAAAAAGAATTCATCAACAATGCACGAGATTCTTTTAAGCAGGAGTTTATTATTACGGTCTCCGCTATTAGAATCTTGTAAAATGTTATGAAAACGTCAACATCCATCCGTTTATTTCTTGGACTTTTTGGAAGATCTGTCTTCAGTTATCGTAGCATGTTTATGCACTGCCATGAACATTATAAGCACTGAATATGAAATATCATTTGACAAGTTACGTACAAAAGGCAACAGTATATTATATGTATATGTATATGTCATATAGAATTGAAAAGTTTAACGGCATAATATTTTTACTTGCGTATATGTATATACGTTTCTTATGAAAATATTCTAATAGTAAATATGTTAGATATTAAATGTCACAACATTATTAAGATTTTATATAGATATACTTTCATATATATATAACAATTATGTGCATTTTTCAATGCACTCTATTGAAAAAGGATGCGACTATGGCCTAGTTGACACCGACCGTTTGATACGCGTAACAAGTACTATATTCGTATCAAATCCGTATCAAATCTCGGTTTACACCGGGATAACCCGAGATTTAATACGGATTTGATACGGATATAGTACTTGGTACGCGTATCAAACGGTCCGGTGTAAACTAGGCCTATGACGTGCTGTTGAATCTGAATGTCGGAAAACTGCCGATAGTCCAATGAGAAGACACGTTTTCGAAACAGAACTCTTATTGGGCCATTAGCTGCGTTCCGACATGCGACGTATTTTAGAACAGGCCTTATAACGGTATTGCGAAAAAGCCGGTGGGGTTAGATTAGGCTTCTTTCTATTTATTCCTTTGAACATGTGCTAAAACTGTTGTTTACTCTGCTATTGTTGTATTTGCTAGTGTTGTTTTCTCAGCTTTTGTCGTTTTTATTTGCTTTTTTCGTACACTTTTATATTTATTGTGACGTGACGGTTCGCCGCGCGTGGCAGCGCCCCGCCGCCGTCACAAGGCGCGGGTTCGCGCCCGCGGACGACCCAGGAGAGCAACCGCAAAATCGCCAGGGGGCCTCCGAAATAAAGCGTTCACGCACTCTTAATTTATTTTGTATTTTTTTTATACAAACGCGGCCCCTCACCGAGGCACCGCAACCAGCAACCAGGAAGAACGCAGGAGTCGACAACCAGAATACTAGAGGAGGACGACAGCCGTATTGTGAGGGGCGCGCGACGGACACGCGTGGCACGCAGGGTCGACGAAGCCAAGACGGGCCCGGGGTCCCCGAAGGAAAACTTGGACCCCTGGATTCGCCTCCGAAACACCTAAACGAGCCCGGGGCGCCTGGCCAGCGCTCCCGAGGCCCGCGGAGGAGGCCCTCCCTCAAGTGGAAGCCACCCGAACGCCCGGCGCGCCGAGCAAAAAGGGTCGGAAGGTCGAGGAAAATTGGGAAGGTGCCAAGGATCCCCGCAGTATCGAAGTATCGACGCCGGTGCCCGCATGATCCGCAACGCGCTCGGCCCTCATTGGTCGGTGTCGCGCAAGGGTATCGCGCCACCCCCTGAGAGGGGCGAGCATTCGATTGCTCATCGAGCTCGCCGCCTCGATCGTTCTCTTCTGGGTCGTCCGCCACAGCGTTAAGTCGTCTCGCGTAGATCCCGAGTTTGGTGTGCCGTATTTCGAGAAGCGAATCATCCCCGGCGCCTGTGACGGAACTCGAGACATCGTTGTTCACCAGGGAGTGAGCGGAACCGGTGAGGTTGCCCTAGCCCAATTAGCGTGTAAACGGCCGCGGAGAGCCGCGAGTGCCGTGTTCGTCCAGCCCCGACCGCCACTTTTGCGAGATATCGCGTTTCGCGAGCGCGTGTTCTTTTGGGTTTGGTGTTAGTGAAAATCGTCGGACGCGACGTACGCCGGACGCGGCGGAAAAATCGCCGGAAATGGCGTAAGATTGTGATCGAATCCTATTGCTTGGGATTGTCACAATAGAGTCTCGCGATTATTCGGCTCACGACCGAGTTTCGCGAGCATTCGTTGGTGTAGGCGGTCGGCGGCGGACGCGAAGGGCCTCGCGACAACATAACCGTGCGCCGGAGGTTTTTGGGGCGTAATTTATCGCGTAATTCGGCCTCCTGGGGATCGCGACCGTGAGTATCGCGACACCCAACGGGAATAAAGCCTCGCGTTTTTGTGTCGGATATCGAGTTTCGCGTAGTGACGAGAGTCGTTGCCTTGTTCTCGGGAAGTCGCGTAGGCGCTTCTTTACCGCGTATCGCCGGAGAGTGGCCCTGCGGGGTACCTGCCCGCGTATTGCGTAGAGACCATTGCAACGTCATCGTTAGTGATTTGCGAGGTATAATTGTTCGATCGCCGCGTAAGTGTCGAGTTGTTTCCGAATATTTGTTCGTTTTGCGTCCATTGCAATAAGGGTGTCGCGAGTAACTTTTGTATCGCGTTAGCGCACTTGCGCTCGTGCGACGGCCGACCGAATCTTCGCGTCGCCGTAAGTTTTTGCGTTGTTTACGAGCGAATTCCAGTGCGCCCAGCGGGGCGTCACCCGTTATTGGTAACGTGAAGACTCTGTCGATTCCCTTCTCGCGATATTATTTCTGCGTTGGCGATGTTAGTTATAAGTTAGATTTAAGTATTGTCTCTGCGAAAAATCTGCCTGTCGAATTAATTAGATCTGCGTTTTGTTTCCGCGATAGGCCTAAGTGTCGGCTACTTAGATTCACGTTTCGTTGCCGCAATCAGATGGTTTCTCGAGTTAATTAGAATTAAGTTCGTTCTCGCGACAAGCTTGTTTGTCGGATTATAGATTCGAATATTAGATTGTCGATTACTCCGTATGTTATAGCGCTCAAATTTACATTTCTTATACCGCGTATTATTTACTATTGGTCTTTGCCGATTCTATTCAAACGATTTATAGTCCTGTTTAACTTTCACCTGCGATACTTTCTCCGGCTAGCCAGTGTTTTCGAACGAGTTCAGCCGACGTTCGCTTATTTTTGTTATCATTGTCTGACTGATATTTTCCGACCGGGACGACCGCTTGTCATAACCAACTTCAACTTTGTAATATTCTTCCCCGCGAAATCATTGTTCACCCGGACCGATTAAAACCGCTAACTGCACGTTGTTTCAAATTTAATAATCCGATTACTTTCTTTCTCCGAGTCGCGAGACATTAATTATTTAAATAAATCAAACTGATATCTTTACATTGTTCGATCACTTATATCTCGGCTATTCTTTTTCTTTTTAATAAACGAGATTTATAATTCAGTAAACGTACGCCCTTTTAAGTGTGATTCTTTTGTGTTTGTATCGCGACCCGCACTGCCCTGCCTCTACCCTGCCCCTCTGCCGTTAGGTCGAGCCGGCTGGCCCCTCGCGTGACAGGCTGTGGTTTCGCGAGTTGGTGTTAGCGATTGGTGAATAATTAGTGGACGCGAGAATATCGCGTCTGGCGCCCAACAGATTTAGTCGCGAACCGCCTGACTCACGTGAGGGATTATCCCGAGAGGCCTATCACCCGACTCTCTTAGCGTCCCTTTGATCCGGCCATAAAAAAGCCGTGACATTATATAAGATGGTTTGTCGAGATTACTTGCTTCGTGTATGTCAAAGAAATTTGTGTAAAATACCGCATAAGGTTGAGAGGTGTGATAATACCATGTGTAACAAAAGTAATTTGTGCAAGAGAGTGCATCTTACAAATGAAGAAGTCTTGGAAATTAATGAAAACATACGTCCGTTTTGGGATACCGTTTTTAAGGAATTGATACGGTTAGCGTACATTTTAAGGGAGACTTTTCCTAAAGAATTACAGATTACATGTACGTTAAATGTGTTGGGCGAATGCCTATGGCCGTGTTTGGCATGTGGAACAGCAGCTAGAAATTGTAAGTTTCTATATAGTATTTGTCAATTTTTCTACATAAATATATAAATATCACAAGAAATTAATGAAAGGTATATTGTACTTGCAGCATATGTACCAGCATGCAACAAATGCTACATCCCATTGATGGAAGATGGGAAAAAAGCATTAAGATGCGGTCACGTATATTGTACATATTGCTTTCGCCGTCTTCCATTGGACATCGTTGGGCCACTTCCTCTCCAGGAATGTCATCAATGTCACAAATGGATGGTGGAGTTTCGCCTATGTGAGTATTGTATGTTTTGAGTTATTTTTCAAACTGATTTTTTGAATATTGAAATAAATTCACCCAATGTAATCTGTAAAATATCTTGTGTATATATAGACATTAATATTTTATACTTGTATGTGTGTGTGTGTAAAAATCTTGTTTTACTAACATTTCTTTCTATTAATCTCAGTTATTCTTAGAATCCATAACAATATAAAAAAATTTTTTCTTTTGGTTTGATGTGTATTTTAGAAAAAAAGTAATGATTATAAATACAATCTAATGAATTGTTATAACAAATATAGATACCTAAATACTTACATCACAATTGAAACACAATACTGTTATTATACATTCTATATTTTTCAATTTATATCAGAATTTTATAGATATATTTTTAACTTTATTATAGTTAAAGAAAGACGTAAATTTATATATTATGTATTTAACTTCTTAACATTAAAACGAAACATACATATTATTTACAGATTAAGCAAGGGAAAAAGGACAAAGAAAGAGGATGAAGAAAACAAAGAAGTGTCTTGAGTTTATGTTACAAGTATACAGGGTGTACTAGTCCTCGCGTATCACCCGTTAATGATACATTGCTGAGAGATTTGGATATAAAAATCTTTATATATTATAAATATATTTTACTAATATAATATATATATATATATATCTTTATATATTTACTTTTTTTCAACACTTAATCCTTATTTTTTATTTTAGTGCATCCTACAAAAGAGCGTTATATCTTATTAATTAAAATAAGAGATACAGTAAGTATAAGAATTGCTTGGTCTTATTTTCCTACTATACTCAGGTCCAATTTTTCAAAATCTCTGTTCAATACTTAATCTTTGTCCAAATTCCTATTTCAAATGTAATAATACAAATCAATATAAAAGAAATAGCCATATACGGTCCAAGCTTGGATGTAAGGCAGCTCAATATTATTTTTTATGTGTCTATTAAATACGCGGATTTTTCAACATATTAAACTGCGCGCCGATTACTTTCGGACTTAAAACACAGCTATTATTGAAACATTAGAAGATAGCTGTGTTTTAAGTCCGAAAGTAATCGGCATGCAGTTTAATATGTTGGAAAATCCGATTATTTAATATACATATATAAAATAATATTGAGCTGCCTTACATCCAAGCTTGGACCGTATATGGCTATTTCCTTTATATTGATTTATATCTTAACGGTCTTAACATATAAGTATTAATGTGTAATAATACAACATAAATATAATACTGTAACAAAAACATAATACAATTTAAAGTAAGTTTGCACATTATAGCTTAAAGTTTATTATTTACTGCATATTATGCACAGCATAAATGAGACATACCTTCAAGTATCAAAATACGAACACGTAGTGTAAACTTACAATTGCATACAATATATCCAAATCAAAAATTCAATTTATCCATGCACGTTGCATACTTCTAATTAAAACCAGACACATTTTGCTATGCAGATTAGATATGTGTAGAATAATATATGTATAATTTCAATCCTATTATATGTAATGCTAAGCGCAATTGGAATACATATTAACAATAAGAAAAATTTGTGTTGAAAATCGGTACAAATTTACGCACTTTTTCATTTTAATAAACAAAACTCTGTAATTGCTAGTAATGAGGTCCAGTAATTCCAGTACCGCAGATTATGAACTAATGAGTGCTTTTTTAATTATCTTTATATTTTTTTCGGGTACCGAGATATAAGCGTTTTAATAGAAATAAACAATTTCTCTTATGGCGCCTTATGATATACATCTTGTAACCGCAAGAGATAGAAAGACGTTTTAAATAGCATTTTTTAATTCGTACTCTGCAGTGTACTTATTATATCTGTGCTACTAGCAATTATACATTTCCGTTTATCAAGATCGTAAAACGCGTGCAAGTAGCCTAAGTAATAAGAGTGCAAGCAAGTGCAGGTACCGAAAAGGAACAGACTTAATTTTGCCGTTGCGATACGCATCTATGTTCCATACGAGTCGCGATATATCTAGTATGTATACACTAGAACTTTGATGTTGTTCAATGCTGTTGTCGTTAATATTGCTCTTGTCGTCGTTAACATTGCTCTTGTCGTTATTGTTTATCATCTGCTAGATTGTCGTTCATAAGAAGAGAAGATGGCTTATTTCGGTTCGAGGTTAGATTTCTACGTATCTTGCAACTAATATACAACCCTTGTTGATTATACATCCTACAGTGACATGAAATTCTTTTTATTCCAGAAAACCAATCGTTCAAGATTGCGAAAAATTTAAAAATAATTGCTGTTTTGATATGGATTGTGTTTTATTGCATAAATATAGATACTGTTTTAAATATCAAAACACCATATGCCACGATAAAAAATGCCTATTTTTGCATTGTACGAGTGTGGAACAACTTCGTTACGAAACGACGGGAATTGTAACCGAGCATATGAGAAGAGAAGTCGGCCGAAATATACAAAACTGTAATATATGTCACGACTTCAAAAATGGGAATTGTCAACGTGTTAAATGTAAATTGCGACATATTAATTTGGAAGATTTAAAGGCAATGACGTGCATTATATGCACAGAAAATATCACTGTTGAAACTTTTGGTGCTGGAGAGTGCGGGCACATTATTTGTGTTAATTGTGCCTTTCGAAGATTATCCGATGATAATAATTATAATAAAAAATTAAAAATGCTATGTGCAGTATGTACAGATATGTGTGAATATAAAAAACTATATTAAAAGGTAATTTTTTAATTATACTACTTAATACATTTTATACATAAAGTATTTACGTAAAGTTTTTTATACATTTAACTTTACGTTTTTTTTAAGAAAAAAATGCCCGTAGGTTATTAATTTAGACATCACTTTTTTCATGTGACCACTTAGCGTTTTCTTCTTTTCTCTTTACTTTTAACGGACGATATTTGTTTTATATTATTACCTTTTATGTAAATTAATTATTTAACAGATAAGATTATTATACATTAATTGATTTGCTAATACAAATTGACATAAGTTATTGAGAATAAACTAATATAAAATATAAATTAGGAGTCCTAAATCTATGTGGAATACATGACGGCTAGTGTTTAGTATATGTTAAAATATATAAAATTTTTAAATTAGATTTTACATAATTTAGTGCAAACTTAAATGACCATCTACACTAAGTTCTGAGTTTAGTTTACTTTTTGCAGTACTATGGAACTCTATAGTGTGTTATTAAAATATTAAATACATAATTTAATTAAATACGACTTTAAAAATTTGGTTTTCGAAGAATTATTAATAGGGAATAAGATTTTTCTTATTTTACTGAATTTTTTATAACGTCTTTTTTTATATTTGTTGCAACAAATGATATTAATTACATTTTATTTTAATCATTGAAGATGACAGTCAAGTAGGTACATCGAGATCTGATGGACAAGATGTGGCTTCCAAAACAAAATCAAATACATTGTTCAATAAAACCGACAGTAATACTGATGCAAACATAGCAAAGAGAAAACCAGTACAAGAAGAATTATTTAATTATAAAGGAGAAAACGGTGTACTTGTAAAACGTTCAAAAAGAACACAACAAACGAAAAGAACGAAACAATTAAACAAAAAGACGAAATAACTGTTAACCACCGACAAAGGTAACGTATAATTTTAATGTTTTATTTACAAATTTCAAATACTTTAAATCTAGTGAAATTACGTAGCATGCATTATTGAGTTTTTTTAAATCACTTTTTTTCATTATTACTAGTACATAGTCATTGTAAAGAAAAACTCGGATATCCGAGCACGCCAAATGTTTTTAAATCTCACAATTTCAGTTTTTGTATTTATAATTAAATTTAGTCTTTGTATATGTAATTAAAAAGTGTTATTTTATAAATAATAGTAATAATAATTTGTGAAAAGGTTGAAGTTTTTATATTCTTCATTTAATTATATGTTAAAGAAGTATAAATTTTCTCAAGCTATTGCAGAAAGGATAGGCCACGTATTATACAAGTTTCCTATCTGCATGTCTTAAAGAGTTTGAAGATACATATAAAAAATTTGGAAACCTCTATTTCTTTTGTATAAACTGATTCTACACATCATTTGGTATGTAAATATGTGAGTATAATAATTGAGAAGTAAGTACTTTTCTCAGAATATTTCATATATTTCTATTTTTTTCATTTCTTTCACTTTATGTAAAACTTTTTGTAGAGTGTATACATTTATGCACAAAATTTATTTATTTTAATTTAATGCTCAGTGTTTTAAAATAAAATGCGAATTAAATTGTATATACATATAATTAAAAAGAGTAATTTTCTAAGTATTAGAAGATATTACTTTTTGAAAAAGTCGGTTTATATTTTCTTGATTCAACTATTACCGTTATTTTTGTAGAAAAGATACTCATAAATTCAAACAACAAGATATTATCCACAACCTTTTACTTGATATTAACCATTGCCTTTTACTTGATATAAATTATTAATTCCTACTTATATGCTTCTTCATTCATCTTTGTTTACGCTTATACAGGGTGTCCCAAAAAGCTCGGACACCGTTTCACTGACAAATTCTGTGGGACATTCTAAGAAGAAAATTCTTATGCGAAAATGTTGAGGCTATAATAGTTTTTGAATTATAAGCATTTAGAGTTAGCGAATCAGACCGCCTAAAGTTGGCGCGCTCAGGTGTGGTACATCGCATAGCAAGTAAAGGTGCTCTTGTGCATTGACTCAGTTTTTAGATATTGACATAATTCAAACGACAAGAAAATTACTTTGAAGCTTTGTCTTATTTATCTGTGATTGTTCAATTTGCTGTATATAAAGATTAATGCAAGCATTATGGAATATCAATAAATACGTATGCACAGCAAACTGTCAAGTTTGTCAAATGAAGTGTGTCACAAGCTAGCCCACCTTCACTTGCTATGCGATGTACCACACCTGAGCGCGCCAACTTTAGGCGGTCTGATTCGCTAACTCTAAATTCTTATAATTCAAAAACTATTACAGCCTCAACATTTTCGCATAAGAATTTTCTTCTTAGAATGTCCCACAGAATTTGTCAGTGAAACGGTGTCCGAGCTTTTTGGGACACCCTGTATACTATTAAATAATAGACAATTTTCCATTTTCAGTTGATGTAATTTTCTGATCACTTTACTCTTTTCAGAATATTTTGTATATTTCTGTTTTTTTTTTATTTCTTCCACTTTATGTAAAATTTTATGTAAAAAATGCATTTATACACAAAGTTTGTACATTTCAATTTAATACTCAATGCATCAAAATAAAATGTGAAATATCTTGTATCAAACGTAATCACTCCTTAATTATACTCTCACATATTTATACACTAAATAACGTGTAGAAACAGTTTACACAATGAAAAATATAAGTTTTCAAATTTTTTATATTAGTATTTTCAAATTTTTTAAGACATGCAGATAGGAAATTTGCAAAATACATGGCCCATCTTTTTTTGCAATAACTTGAGACAATTATACTTTTTTAATTTGTGCAGAGCAGGTCAAAGGTGCTACTTACACCATAACTTTTCTTTTTTTCCTCTGTAATATATTTTATAGAATATTGTGTTAATAAAGAACACGAATACCTTCGTGGTCGACTACATGGTTCTATAGTTCCACATAGTTCATTTTTATAGATATCTACATTTTTCAATGTTTTACATTTCGATTTTCAAATTTCACTTCTCTTTTAAATCCATTATACTATTGCATTAGAAAAATTTTTGTATACTATTTATTGCATTATTTCTTATTAATAGAAAACCCTTACAATGAACACGGAAACATGCCTGAGCGGAGTATTGATATGACAAAGTTACCAAAATTGGTTTTACCTAGAATTGATCGACAGCTGCAGACAAATGGACGGCAAGCATTACAAAAGCTGGATAATTTAAACTATCAAGTTTAATAGCAACCCTCTTGTATTTTTGTACCCTGTGGTCATTTTGCCTGTTGCATTCAATGCAACGTTTGGAACGTTATCGATGTCCGGTATGCGATACTATACTTATGAAAAGCGTCTTAGAGTTAGAAAACCGTAAAAAGCTGTCTGTTTCAAGCAATTTTTCGTTGTAAAGGCAGGCTGCAATCTGAAAATTTTTAGCATAAGAAAGCATTTTTGTATATTGGTATTGTTTGTATTGATATTCATATTTTTGCAATTATACTTATATAATTCAGTTTCGTCCGTCTTTATAAGCACAGTTATGTATTGTGGCGGTGTCTACATGAGTTAAACTTACGTATATGTAATTATTCTTGTCAAATAATGACTACAGAAAACGACAGCTAATGATATAAATGTGAATTTGTTTTTAGTGCGAGAAATATGCAGAATTTTTGTTTCAAATTATTTCTATTTTGCTGTAAATTAGTTCAGAGCGGAAGACATTTTTTCATCTTCTCTTATTTTGTTTTTATGTCGATAAAGCGCCTTTTGAAATGTATATGAAGATTATAGTTCCTAAAGTTATTTATGCGTAATATATATGTACTTTATTGTAATTAAATATGTAGATTTTACCTTGTGTGCAAGAGATATATGACCAAAGATATATTTGATAGCCTTTCTCTATATACATATATATGTATATATATACGTATAATGCACTGCCATGTAATATTATTTTTATAACGTTTTGCCATATAGATTTAAGATGATACGCACATTTTATAAAAGTATTTAATACAGATATAAATTTGTAAAGCAACAAACAAAAAACGTGTTTCAATAAAAAAACGTCATAATTTTACAATTATTATAGACTACATTTACACAGCGGCTTATAATCCAGTTTAACATCTATCGTACATCATCCGATCGAAAGTTCTTTTTTTTTTATCATAATGATTATTTCAATACGAGTCTAGTTTATATTCAAAACATTTGAATCAATCTCATTTAATACACATATACTAGAAATTAGAGGAATCATGACACCTCAGACATGAGAGCTCGATGCAGAAGATACACATATACTAGAAATTGGAGGGATCACGACACCTCAGATATGAGGGCTCGATGCAGAAGAAGATCAAAAAAGGGTATCCTTATTTAAATAATCGTTATGATTAAAAAAAAGACAATTTTGGATTGAATAGTATACGGTAATTATTAAATCGGATTATTAGCCGCCGTGTATACGACACTTTGTATTTCTATTGTATTTATTAGTGTTTTATTACGAGAATAAACTTTTAATTCTATATCATATATTGTATATTTAGTACACAATGTTGGTTTTTGTAGATTCTTGTTTTGATTGCTTGTAATGGACAATAAATGACATTGTACAAACACGCTTTGTAAGTAAAGGATTAATTCCCCCAAAAGTCAGAAAGATAAAAGATGATCGTTGATGTTTTCACAACATTTCACAGGATTCTAATAGCGGAGAAAATTACAATCAACTCTCGCTTAAAAGAATCTCGTGTTTCGTTAATGAATTCTTTTCTAGTGCTCGATAGGACGCCTGCTGTGCAAATTACTATAGATGCGTCAGATATGCGCCTCTCAGTTCTGTTATATCTGAAATAGGCGTTTGAAAATGTTATTAAATAGTGTAATATATTAGAGGTTCATATACAGAATAACTTTATTAGAAATTTCGTCAAATCTCATGAGCATATATATATTACAGTATACGTACATATAGTTTATTAAATAGGAAGTTACCTGAAGGAGACACAGCAATTTGCATTGTAAATGACTTTTTTCACAGCACTGATGGAGATATTGCCCAAAACACCATAATATGCTATCGAATAACAAAGATATGGAAATCTGATTCATCACTGAAAATAAGAAATCTGTTCTTGGAATATTGCTAGAATGTCATTTTAAACTGCATTCTTGTCTTATTACGAAATATATAAATACACAATACTTACTAAGATTGTAATGTTTCGAAAAGAAGCTCAAAGAAGCATATTTCTGAAATAAAAATAAATTACGAGAGGTTAGGAAATCTGTCAAAACAACTGTGTGCCAGGCAAAGATAAGGAATGGTATAATATAATTATTAAATATTTACGGACTATACACATTATGTAAAAAGTAGAAATATTCTTAGTACACTTTTTTCTTTCCACGAAGTTGCTGCGCTCCAAAGTGTTATAATCATAAGCGACCACAGCAAATTCGTCAGCAAGAGATCGTAGTTGTAACAACTTGGAGCGTAATAACTAAATTATTGGAAAATATGTATGCTAATTATTTTGTAGACGAACATGTTTGTGCGTTTTATTGGTACGTTGCTATCCGTCAATAATTAATAATTACATTACATTATTATTCATTTTTGCCTTGCACACCATTGCCATTTCTTAGATATATATACGCTTGATCGAACTGTGCGCGAAAGAACTGTGTGCGATTGAACGGTGCGCGAAAGAACGGTGCGCGATTGAACGGTGCGCGAAAGAACTGTGCGCGATTGAACGGTGCGCGATTGAACGGTGCGCGAAAGAACTGTGCGCGATTGAACGGTGCGCGATTGAACGGTGCGCGAAAGAACTGTGCGCGATTGAACGGTGCGCGAAAGAACGGTGCGCGATTGAACGGTGCGCGAAAGAACTGTGCGCGACTGAACGGTGCGCGAAAGAACTGTGCGCGAAAGAACTGTGCGCGATTGAACGGTGCGCGATTGAAGGTTGCGCGATTGAACGGTGCGCGATTGAACGGTGCGCGATTGAACAGTGCGCGATTGAACGGTGCGCGATTGAACGGTGCGCGAAAGAACTGTGCGCGATTGAACTGTGCGCGAAAGAACTGTGTCCAATGTAACATACGTTTATTTACAAAATAAAGTTAATAACAAATTTAAAAAAATTTAATTATGTTATGTAAAATTTTGAAAAATTATATAAAAATATATGTGTCCAAAAGCAACGGTGTCCAATTAAACGGTGCGCAAATCAAGTGTGTCCAAACGAACTGTGCGCAATTGAAACGTGTCCAATCGAACGGTGCGCAACTTTATGTGTCTAATAGCACGGTGAGCAATTGCAACGTGTCCAATTGTACTGTGCGCCAGTGAACCTCTCCCCTTTTCGGGACGAACAAGAGGAGCCCACGATCATTCCTCCAGCTGCTTTACTTTTCGAGTTATTAACAATTTTTGGTATTTCTTTTTAAATTTGTATTTCGGCAACGGTCAGAGATTAAGGAGCGCTCTTTTTGTTACTTATATTGCTTTTCGGGACGAACAAGAGGAGCCCACGATCATTCCTCCAGCTGCTTTAGTTTTCGAGTTATTAATGAATTTTTTTTAAAATTTGTATCTCGCCAACGGTCAGAGATGAAGGAGCGCCCTTTATGTTGCTTACAGTGTCTTTCGAGACGAAGAAAATGACACCACGATCATTCCTCCAGCTGCTTTACTTTTCGAGTTATTAATAATTTTTGAATTTTTTTTAAAAATTTGTATCTGGGCAACGGTCAGAGATTAAGGAGCGCCCTTTATGTTGCTTATAGTGCTTTTCGAGACGAAGAAGACGAGCCCACGATCATTGCTCCAGCTGCTTTACTTTTCGAGTTATTAACAATTTTTTGAATTTCTTTAAAAATTTGTATCTCGGCAACGGTCAGACATTAAGGAGCGCCGTTTATGTTGCTTATAGTGCTTTTCGAGACGAAGAAGACGAGCCCACGATCATTCCTCCAGCTGCTTTACTTTTCGAGTTATTAATATTTTTTTAAATTTTTTTTTAAATTAGTATCTCGGCAACGGTCAGACATTAAGAAGCGCCCTTTATGTTACTTATACTATGTTTGTGGACTAACAGAATGACACCACTATTATTCTTCTACCTCTTGTCGTTTGCGAGATATTCGTGTTCCAAATTGTACAAGGCCTTTAAACTCTGTATCTGTAGGCGAGCCCTCGCCGTAGGCGCTCCGACTATTCGCGGCCACCTAAGGGGAGGGGGGGCGAAGCCCCCCCCGACCACGTAGCTAGCGCGGAGTTGCCAGGGGTCCAGGGGGCGGAGCCCCCGGCGGGGGTCCACTGGGCGGAGCCCCCGGCCAGGGGTCCAGGGGGCGGGAGCCCCCGGCGGGGTCCAGGGGCGGAGCCCCCGACCAGGGAGGTTGGGGGCGGAACCCCCCCCCCCCCCACTATGATTT
Source organism: Harpagoxenus sublaevis (assembly GCA_030770355.1). Taxonomy (NCBI): domain Eukaryota; kingdom Metazoa; phylum Arthropoda; class Insecta; order Hymenoptera; family Formicidae; genus Harpagoxenus; species Harpagoxenus sublaevis. The sequence goes on from JASTWR010000484.1 coordinate 18,380, forward strand.
AGCTACATTCAAGTTTCTCGGGCAAGTGTAATTGAACATACTACATCGACAGAGTCTGTAGGAAACATAGTGGCCCTTATGTTTCTTACAGCATCTTGAAACCAAAAAAGAAACAATGAATACAAAACATCCTGATTGATTACGAGCAAATACAAGTCATCCCGCGATCATTGGAAACGACCTTAAAGTCGTTTGATGCGATTACAAACTATTATCATTGGCTGCAAGCAACGACATGTCGTCCTGATTGTTTCTGAGTTTCTGAGTACAATTCCATGATAAATTCCACGATAAACAACAATAACAAGCTATTTCCATTACTTTTATAACATTAAATATCCTTCCGACCTATAACTTGTCACTAGATGATACTAGACAATAGCGGTGCGCCCATCTAGAGAGTCGATGAATCATTGTTTACGCAATTTGACAGCTGCTGTGTGTCAACGCGAGAGTGTTCCTCCGCTGTGTTTGTTTGCAGACAAGGTACGCGGTAAGTTTGTCAATTGTTTATTATAATCTGTGACGTGACATTGTCGCGTCCCCCGCCCAGACGGTAGCTCGGCCGAGGGGAAGGTCGGGGATGGCGCCTCGACCGGAGTACGGGGGGGCTATTCGCGACTTAATTAATTTGCGAGCGAGCTTTGTAGATACAACAGGTGGTGCCGGAGCGGACGATCCACGGAGGACCGATGTAACGACGGATGTCGCAACGAGGGAGAGAAGGAAGCTTGGGGAATGCTGAACGGAATGGCTGGCCGACGGGCGAGTCACTTGGGCCTACCGCCGCGGAGACGCGCAGAATGCCTCGCACACTGCACCCCGGGCCGTACCGTCACACAAGGAAGGGCGCGACACCGCGACTGCAGCGCGGGTAAGCGACCCGGATGCCTCCCCGATGATATCAAGGACACCGAGCAGCGTAGCCATGGCCTGGCCAGCCGGGCTAAAGCTGAGAAGGGCCCACACCTGGTGGCAGCCGATTCAAAAGATCGCGGGCAGACAGAATGGACTAGAAGCGGCGCCGCAAACACGGCGGCGCGCACGACGGATCGGCGGGACGGAACATCGCGAGCTTGGAGCGCATGCGCGGAGGCCCAACGTGTTCTCGCCGGGCCGGCCGCTCTTCACTGTCGTGCGAGCGCTGAACGAGGAGCCATCCCTAGAGCACAGCCCGAGAGAGCGAATCGACCGAGCAGCGAGGAACGGCAGAAACTTGTAAGATCTCCACTCCGGTGCTACCGTATTACCGTTGGCTCGATCTCGGCCAGGGCATTAAACCATTATTAGTTACCATTACCGATTAGAATACCGTTTTACTGATACCGACTTCCGTCGGAATTAACTTTGTGTTCGCGAGCCCGGCCGAGATCGTGCCTAGAAAGGATATTGTGAAGCCCTCCCTGGAAACTCTTGCGCGGCCGACAGTCATTTCGTGTTTCGTGCGTCTAAGTTATATTTACCGTATCGCGTTAATTGTGTCGAGACTATCGTTGTCTCACGTATATTGCGTCAATTACCGCTTAGTGTTCGTCTCTTGCGTCGAGGTCGTAATGAGCGTACCGCGTTCAGAGTATCGAGACTACCGGTATTTCGCGTTTAGTGTGTTAAAGTCGCGATTAGTGTCGTGCAGCGTTGTCGCGTTGGTTCGGGGAAAATTCCACGGGCGAGCGGTGCGGTAACGCTCCCCGTGAGATATTGCGTCGCGCTCTTGCACGCGCGTGAATTGTTGCGCGTACCCGAAAAGAGTCCCGCGGATACATTGTGTTGCTCGAAGTCGCGTAGTGCCGCGTACCGTGCATGCAAGTATCGTCGCGGTCTCTCGCCGGGGAAAGTAGTACGAGTGTGCTACATGGTCGTTGTATAGGTATCATTTCGCGACTACCGATTAGCTTACCGTGTGCGTGTGTAGTAGAGACCATTTCGCGTATACCGATCCGTTCCCGGGTAAAGTGTCGTCCGTTACATTTACGTTGTATTAATGTCGTTTCGTGTCTGCCGGTTAATTGCCGCATCCATTGTCGTTTAGCGTACGCCGCGAGCGGGGCGGACGAGTGTGTGTGTGTGAATCTAAGTGCGTGTGTGATAATTTGCGTGGCGGCAATTTGCGTACCGCGGGCATGCTTCTCGCGTAAGAGAACTTGTAGAGCATGATACTCGCGTTTAACTCGTGTGAATGAGATGCGTGGCTGAGTCGTGTGTATGAGATTCGCGTCCCGCGAGTAGTACGGTATCTTCGCGATTGCGAGTAGGGTGACGTGCGTTCGAGGCGTTACTTCAAGCGGCGGTCGCCAGCGAGGCGGCCCGACTTCGCTTCATATTATTACCCTTCTGAAATATATGATTATTTATTATCTAATTTTGCGTTGATTGCGCTGCGCTCCCTCTCCTACTCTCCTCACAACAAACAACGTAACCAACGCCCTGAGCTTGCGTTCGGGCTGTAGATTTATATTTGCGTCGTATTAATGAAACGTGGTGCGCGTAATCGCACCTGGCGCCCATACGGAATATTTAGCGGAAAGAATCTGTTACCGTAGATACCTTGAAGAAATTCTGTCGCGGATACCTCGGAGCTACCGTCTGTCCATTTAGTGAATTTGCGGCAGCGCCCCTTCGGCTAGCGAGACCGAAGGAAAACGGGTCGCAAATCACATCGCAACGTTACAATATACATAATACGCGAGTAGAGGGTGCGGGCGCGATCAATTTACACTCAATTTTGCAACGCATTTATATTTCTTATTATTATTGCGGGTAACAAGTTGCATTCTGTTTTGCAGTCAAAATTATGTCAGACTGCAGTGAGGAGGAAGATAGAAAGATGCAGGAGAAGCGAGCTATCGCGCAATATGAGAGGGAGGACGCCGAGGTGATGGCGTTCCATCAAGAGCAGCTCGAGCTCCGGGCCATAATCAACCATGTTATAGACGTCCCGGAAAGTCCGCCGGTAAGTACTTTGTTTAATCTTTTCTATAATATTATTATGTATCTCCATTCTCCGTGTGTGCGTGCATTTCGTAATAGGTATGTTCTTTCAGGAGGTCCACTTGGTGGAGGACGACGGCGACGACGACCACGAAGTGGACCTCGTCGATTTGGCGCACGACGGCGAAGAGCAGGAGGAGGACGACGAGGTTTTGCTGGTGGAGGACTATGGCGGCGACGAGGACGTAAGGGTGGTGGCGGTAATACCGGGGACCAGGGGGCGGGAGCCCCCGGCGGGGGTCCAGGGGGCGGAGCCCCCTGGCGGGGGGGTTGGGGGGGCGGAGCCCCCCCCACTATGATGTAGCTACTCTACAGTTTTAAAAAAATTCGTGGCTCGAAAACGGTGACAGATGGCACGTCGGAGCATAGGACCTTTCTTGTACGATTTGACGAAAGGAACAAAAAAGGTCCCATGGTATGATTTTTTATCTCGCGCTGTTTAGGAGATATCCTAAGTTTTCGATGAAAGGGGGGTGGGGGGAAAGGGTTATTACACCATCTCACAGCTTTTTAATTTACGCGTCCAACTAGCCTACGATCATCGCTCTAGCTTCACTACTTTTGCAGATATTCATTTACGTAGGTACATAACGATATCTTGAAAATTTTGTATCTCGAAAACGGTGACAGATGGAAGGTCGGAGCATAGGACCTTTCTTGTACGATTTGACGAAAGGAACAAAAAAGGTTCCATGGTCCGAATTTTTATCTCGCGCCGTTTAGGAGATATCCAAAGTTTTCGATGAAAGGGGGGAGGGGGGAGGGGTTATTACACCATGTCATCGCTTTTTATTTTCCGCGTCCAACAAGCCCACGATCATCGTTCTACCTCCACTACTTTTCGAGATATTCATTATTTCGTGTTTAAGGATATTTGCCCCCACCCCCAGCACCTTCGGGAGCTTATATCAGGAGGAGCGCGCATTGGAATTCGGTTTTCTTTTTTCGGGACCACTAAGAAAGTGATTGTGAGTGCTCTTGTGAGAAAAAAAAATCAAAATCAGTGTTTTTCGCGAAAAACACAGTCTCCGTGAGTCGTGCGCTAAAATTTTGCGATTTCTGTATCTCCGAAAGGGTTACAGATATCGAAAAAGTGTAAAGTACACTTATCTCTTGTTTTTGGATGCACAAGACGAATCCGTAGGCGGCGGGTCATTTTTTGAAAATTTTCATTTTTTTTAAATTCCGGCGGACACTGGTCGCATTTTTCGCACTTTGCGACACTCGCCCGGTATCTCGGTGCCATTTTTGGTACAAAATGGATGACTACGAGGGTTACTTGTTATCAGTGGATTACAGCGAAGTCTTTTCGCCCATATCATTGGACAGCAGCGACATCGTGCACAGTTTAGCGACGCCACCACCGGCGCCGGCGGCGGAAAGGTCACCTGTACAGGACATCGCGATGACAAGCAGCACCAGCAGCAGCAGCAGCAGCACTAGCAGCAGAGACAGCTCGTCGTCGGACATGTCGTGGTCGACCATGGGCCAGGAGCAGCCCTCGTCTTACGAATCCTCTTCGTCGTCAGAGGACGACGTCGTCGCAGATCCCGAGGTCCTTCACCCCTTGTTGAGAGGGCTGGAGCCAAGGGTAGTGACTCTCGATGACGTTCGCAATAGCGACCTGTACCAAGTGTCGAGCGACATTGATTCGTATGTCGTGTCTTGCACAACGCTGGAGCCGTTCAAGTGTCGAACGGTGTGCAAGGTACATTTGAAACCGTCAAGGATCTTTGAATCGCGTAACATTAAAACGACGAAGTATTATGACGTACGACAATACATGGAGGACTTGGAAGAGCCAAATTTTGCGTGCACGAGCGACACGTGTCGCAAAGGCGCACATTGGCAGGAGGCTGAAATTGGCTCTATCCACTCGCGTCCTTTCTACATCCTCTTTCAAAAGGACTTAAACAGTGCCCTGCTAAGACATTTGCCGGAGCAAGCCACGGAGGAGCAAGAGGGACACTTTCTTGCCTGCGTGTCCGCCTTTGTCAAGCGCGTAATCGTGCGAGCGGCAAGGCGACTCTCACCTGACTGCGACACAGCGCGAGCCGGGATCAAGTATACGGCGTACGACGTCGACCGCTCGTACAATGTGATGCAGCGCGATTACGCAACATTCGCACGATTGGTCACGGAGCGCCTAAGCGAGGTGGACCTGCGTCGCGAGTGCGGGATGACGTGCGTCCGCTTCTATATAGCCGAGCACGGGCTCCGCCTAGATTTGCCGCTAGCGAACGCTCTGGTGCGGCGTTACGTCGCGGTAAATCATCCGCATATTGACGTCATACAGGTGCATCCAGCCAATGTCTTTAGCTGCAGGGGCGACGGTGCTTTGGTCATTAAGCTGTATGGAAAAGGCCGCAACACGCTGGCGGGTATGTTTAAGGGTGCGGTCCACTTGATGCTACAAATGTTTCGGAGCGTTCAGAGTACGGTCCAGTTGACGCTTCAAAACACTCCAGCCGTATGTATGACGTCACGAATACGTCACGGATTTTCGCTCCCAGCTCGCTCCCAATGCCTCAGCCCAGAGAGGTAGTATGATTGAAGCGTTTCGTTTGAATGCGTAAAGCGCGGGAAATAGTGGAAGTGATCACACAAGATTACTGTCATTTTGTTCACGTTTAATACACAAATTCATCTTAAATAAAATTGATCACACAACGTGAACAAAATGACAACAATTAAGTTGTACGATCCTGAAACGGACAGTGCATACATTCTAGAAGTGACTGCAGAAGAAGCCGAAAGAGCTAACAACGGTAAGAGTTACATAACCTATACATCTGTTGTCATTATAGGCCGAATTCATCGGCTCTAATTAAACTAATTGGCGATTAACTTAAGAGAATTATCCAATAATTGTTGGTTGTTAAAAATATAAATAACAGCTGTTGGATAATTTTCTTAAGTGCATGGCCGATTAGTTAATTAATTGGTGAAACTGGACCTATATTCTTTTTTATAATAATTTCAGTTTTTTGATACTTGCATCTTTTTCTTAAATAGATCTGCTCTTTGCGACTCAACTATTGAAACAGAGACTGCGGGACCAATCGCAGTCGATTGCTGAAACAAGTAATAATCCAAGTATTGCACTCTATTAAATTCTGTTATTAAACACAGTATTTATAAACTTCACATTAACTATTTTAATAGTAGAAATATATTAAATATTTTAATACATTATGATTTATTACACACATACATGTACTTTTATTTATTGAATTTGCAGCATGTTCTTCGAATAGCACATGTCATGGTATGGAAGAAAATGATATACAAGAATCCTCTGATAATCCTGAAGAGAAAGGTATATTTTTACTGATATATTATTATATTGTAAAATATAAAGCAAGATAAATTTATATAAGTACATTTTAACACTACTTTAGGATAAATGTATATTGAAGGTATATTATTTTCAGATAGTTTCCGTTGGCCACACGAAGCAGTTCTTTTGCTTCTTGAAGTTTTTAAAGAACGTGAAAATAAACTTACATCTGGTAAAATGTCTGTGAAAAAGTTTTGGGACATGGTTGCCTCTGTGTTACGTGAAAAGGGTTATAATGTTACCGGTTCGCAATGCAAGAGTAAAATGACAGGATTAAAAAATACATATAAGAGCGTTAAGGATCACAATGCGAAAAGTGGCAATAATAAGCGAACCTGGCGATATTTTGACGTAAATATAATGAATAAATTTTATATGAAACGTTTTTTTTACTAAAATATTTATATTACATTTATTGTATACAATTATTACTTTTTTTAAATTAATATTTCTTAAATATTGCAGATTATGGATGAACAGTTTAATAAAAAACCATGGGTAGCTCCAATTCGTACATTAGATAGCAATAATCCAACTATTACTTCTAATGATAATAACAGCGATACAAAAAACGTTGCATGCGAAAGTAAAGTGCCTTCTAAGCGTAAGTATTATTAATTTCTTCTACTTATGTACATTTTATGTGTGTGTTATTACAACTAATGTATATGCGTACGTCTCCATTAATTACATTAATTTATATATTGAATTTCTGTAATATTATATATTTCTAAACATAGTACGTAATATATGTATATTATGGTCTGTAATAGCTTTGAGATTAGAAGCAGTATTAATACATGAAAAATGTATTTTGTTAGTTACCGCTAGTACTAAATAGCTGTATAGTCGTTATACGTATACTATAAACTTTTAATACTATTTAACACTGTTTAATAGCGGTAAAATAACGGAACGCAGTTACTATATGTTATTACATCACCAGATGTATCATGATTACAGGCAAAAACAATGTCAACAATTTAGAAAAGTTACTCGAGGACAATATGAATGAACGTAAAAGAATGCATACAGAAGCAATGTCACGTCAAGATGACCTGTTGGATATTCTACGAAAATTAGTTGCAAAAAATAATAATACGGCTGAAAATATTGATAATACTACGGATATGGAGAAAAAATAATAATATTGAGAAAAATAACAATATGAATAATATGGATTATTATTCATATTGTTATTTGTTGATGGAAATAATTAATCGTTATTTTTAAAAGTTCTGTGATATTATATATATTTTTATGATTCTATTATTTTAATATCATCAAAGATTTTTTTTTTATAAGTGCAAAAATGTGTTCCCCAGTTACTTTTCTTTCAATGCACTACCAAAGATGATAACTTTTTTATGAATAATATCGCAGTTTTTTTATTTACCAAAAATAAGTGCAAAAATGTGTTCCCAAGTTACTTTTCTTTTAATGCACTACCAAAGATGATAAGTTTTTTATGAATAATATCTTATTTTGTATTTACCAAAAATAATTTTAATAGAATTATTAAAATGTTTTTAAGTTCTTGTTTTTTTCAATTAAAAATAATATAAATATTTTTGTTTTTAGACATATAGAGTTGCTTCCTACAAAAAGACTGTTAATGTAGACTGAATAATATAGACTACTTAATATTTATATGTTATCAAAATAAAATTGTTTGTACACATAATATATAGTTAAATAATATATATTTATTTACTTGTGTATTTATATCATAAGTTCTAATACATTTGTAAAATGGTATAATTTCCATATACAATATAAATAAATATATGAGCATTTCTTATATCTTTTTTAAATGTATATTTCTTACGCATTTCTCATACGAAGATTTGCACATATATTGTTTCTCTTTAATTCTGCAATGTATCTATTATTATCATTAATTCTTTCTTCTCGCAATATAGCTTCTTCTCTATCTACAATAAATATCTCTTCTAACTCCAATTCATCCTTCTGCAGTAAACAAATATTGTGCAATACGCAGCATGCCAATATGTGATAAGGAACAAACTCTATGTCATTTACTGCTAAAACATGTAAAAGACTCCTCCAGCGTCCTTTCAAAAGAGCAAACGCTCTTTCAATGACCATTCTAGCAGAAGAATGACAAAAATTGTAATTTTTTTGTCGCTGTGTAAGATGACCATTATCAACGTAGGGGACCAAAAGATGTTGATGTAATGTGTAAGCCGCATCTCCAATTATATGTGTATCATTTGGGAACTTGTTGGCATCATTGATGTATTCCTGGAGAGGTGATAGACGGAACACACGAGCGTCATGAACCGAACCTACGTTTCCGACATAAATGTGTGTGAATAGTCTTGCGTGATCACAAACAGCCTACAAAAAATGCAAGAAACTTTATTTGTTATCAATAAGTGATTAATTCTTAGCAAGCATTTAATTATTGATACAAAAAGAAACGCAAATAATTGTATAAAAATATTATAAAATTACTTGGAGATGAATTGAATGACGTCCTTTACGATTTACATAGGCTTCTGGATTTTCTGTGGGTGCAGGAATATTTATGTGACTGCCATCTATGGCACCAATAACATTAGGAAAGCCACTCGGACGAGAGAAATTATGTATAATATCTTGTATTTTATTTTCTGTAGGCCATGTAATATATCTTGGTGATAATTCACACAGTGCCTTAGCAACACGACGTACTGCTCTTACACCTGTGGCTTTGCCAACGCCAAATCGTTCAATTATTGATCTACAAAAAATATTTTTGTGTCTATAAAATTACAGTAATTAAAATGTAACAGTATTTATACTTAACAATAATGAACATTATACTCTTACCTATATGAATCTGGAGTTGCAAATCGCCATAGACTTAACAGAAATTGTTTGTCCGCAGGTATCATTTCATTACCATCTGATGTACGACAAAGTTTATCTCCAATTTCATTCAAAATGTACTCAAATGTTGAAGGCTTCATCCTGATTATTAAACAATTCACATTACAATTGAAATAGAATTAAATCATAATCACAAACACACACAACACACACGTGCACACACATTTATTTGCATAGAATTATATATATAATTATATATATTTATATATTACTATAGAAAAATTACAAATTAGCAATAATTATACATACCGAAAATGCATTTTAAAATATTCACTGCTAAGTGATGGAATTACATGTTCCACATAACCGCCAATTTTCGGAATACGGACACGATCTTTTGGAAGTAAAACAGTGCCCACCACAATGTCCACTTCTTCATCATCGTAAAGATAAATAGCGTAGTCTAAAAAACTTTTTACGATATATGTTAACAGAGCATCCATGATCTCTAAACTCGTTCAGGCTGCGTTCCGTATTCTGCTGCGGTCCATTTGTACAACATACATGACGTAAACTTCGCTTCAGAACGGTCCACTTGCATAGCGTTTATAACATTGGCAGCACTAATGGACCGGGTTTATGGGAGCATAGAAAGCGAAAGTATTTGGAGCGTTTGAAGCTTGAACTGGACCGCACCCTAAAAATTGCATCAAACTTGGACCGAAAGTATGTAGGTATCGGGTCGGGTTTACCCAACAGTACGGTTATTTTCAGGTCCACGCGTCTCCGCCGCAGGAAGGCCACACTACGACATTTTTGCAGGCATACTGCTCTGCCGCAAAAATGGCGCGCCCGGCCGATTCGGGATTTTTGGGGACATACGTCATTTGTCGCGGTTTCGCGGATCGCTCGCGACATTTTAGAGACTTGGCGAAGCAGGTGCGCCAAAATGTGCGCGATTTCTACGCGTACACGAAGGAGTATGTCGTGGAGCAACAGTCGCTTCGCGTGGAAGGCGTAGTCACTCTAGATCGTAGGCGACTGAGGGGGCGTGCCATGTCCGATGTAATGGACGACCTGCATATTTTCGACGGTGGAGTGTTGTGCCTGGCGTCCAGGGTACTGTTCGAGCATGGCCTGGTCTACAAGTTGTCCAATTGGCGCAGGCACGTTGCCTCCTGCATCGGGCCCGATATGCAGCTCTTGCGTTCTGTTGCTCGCTGCAACTACGCTGGATACCGCGGCCGCGCGTGGGTGTCGCCCGACCTTGTAAAGACCGTCCTGAGAGGCCAGTTTCGCGGAAACTATTTTGTGCACGGAGCGTCGCCGGTGCACAACCGCGCGATTGCTACAAATGTTTTCGCGAACGGCACAGAGGGGCAGAGCGTCGATCGGGGAATGGTAGTGTTGCGCCCGCTGTACAACGACACCGACCGGGCTGTGTACCCCTTGTTTTCCAGGGCGGTCAAATTTTGTTACATGACGCCTCTGCGACACGTATGGCTCGTGATCAATGCCATAGAGCCACTGGCATTCCTAGACGACGCGAGCACGAGTACTCTTCTCGTAAAGTTTATCGTGGCTGTATACGCGTCGTGGGCGTACAGCCGTTTATTCGCCACTAACGACGTCGACGACGAGCGAGTCGCTCAAATGGCCGCTCGCTTCTTCCAGAGGTACAAGGAGGCGTTCAATGCAGCAACATTCTTGCGGGAGTTTGCCTGTCGGCCGGTCGCTCACACCGACAAGACTCATCTGTCGCGTGATGAGTTGCCACATGAGCGCATCAGCCAGGCTGTCCTGTCGGAACCGCAGGCATTCTTTTCACGCGTAGCGCGCATGTGCGCTAATATTGAGGACGAGGAGGTATTTGCACGTATTTTCTTGGACTTTTCCAGAAATTACGTGCAAGTATTTCCCTCGACACTTGTCAACAAGAAGTGTAACATGTACGCGTGGTCCGTGGTGCAGGCGGACGCTGAGGCTGCGTCTCGTGGCGCGTTGGCCGTCACTGTCGCGCGACTCCGGCGCGAAATGGAGAAACTACGCGCTGACATGCGTGGTCGTCCCCGCGTCCCCGTTCTACCGCCGCCGCCGCGGAGACTCGACCGTCGTCGTACGCGTACGCCACCACCAAGTTCCTCGAACGCAACATCTGTGGTGCAGGATACAGATATGCCGGACGAAGAAGCGGAGTCGTTTTCCTCGCCGGTCGTTCAACCGCGTCGAAAACGTCGCTCGACGCGAGTGATCGTGCTTTCTTCTTCGAGCGACGACGAAGAAGACGAGGAGCAGCAGCAGCAGCAGCAGTAGCAGGAGCAGTCGTCCTCTCGTGCAGCGGCGGACGATGAAGGGGCGGCGGCAGCAGCAGCAGCAGCAGCAGCAGCAGCAGCAGCAGCAGCAGCAGCAGCAGCAGTAGCGTCCAGTGCTGCAATTCCTATCGTTCACGTCGACGACGACGCCGACGACGACGACGACGACGACGACGACGACGACGACGACGACGACGACGACCACCACCACCTGGTAAATGTCGGTGAGCAGCGGACACCACGTGCGTCTGACACGACGTCAGGCATTGGAACGTCGAGGGTGACCGAAACATCGAGGCACACGAGGCTCAGCGCTGCACGCGAGTCTGCAAAATTTTTTACGCCAAGCTCGCGCCGTGTACGCCGTTCCGCGAAATTGTCCAACGTGCACGGACAAGAAGAAGGCTCTATTATTGGCCTCAGCTCGGACAGCGAGCGCACAAACAAGCCGGCGAGGCAAAAGGCGATGAAGGTCCAGCATTTCACGGCAAAAATGGACTTGCTAATAATTCAGCACGCTTTGGACACGTGCAACGTGTCCAATAAGCACAACTGGGAGTGCCTCAAGCAAGTGTATCCCGATTTGTTTGCGCCGTATACGGCCGCAAAAATGCGCTGGCGGGCGAAGCAGCTTGGCAGTGGGCTGCACAGCGAGCGGTTCGGGGAGCTGTACCGCGACGAGCTCAAGGAGCTAGCGGAATTGTGTCGCCAACAACTGCGCTTGTAAATACCGCGTTGCTGAAAAAAATATAAATACAAAAAAAAATAAAAAGAAAACCCAAAAAAATAGGCTTAGTTAGTTGTTAAGTTAATATAAGGCATCTAGGTTTAATGTAGGTTTAAGTTCCTCGCCGAAGTGGCCGCCACCTTGTCGCGGTGGCGGGGCTTAGATGCATTAATGCACAACTAAGAGCGGTCACAGAGACCGTGCGTTATGCCACTTTTACACGCAATGCTTCATCAATCCTCCATGCTTGTAGTTTCTCACTTATGAAAGACTACATTAAAATGTGGGTTTTCTGTCCGTATATCGCTTCGATACCTCTGGGCTGTTATACATTTCGAGGCGCTGCACACTTTCGACCGTATCGCAAACATTTGCATCTCTGCAACGGTAATACATTAAGGATCGGGGCTTATGTTCCTTTCACTACTTTTCAAGACGAACAAAATGATTGCACGATTATTTCTGTAGCTGCTGTACTTAACAAGTTATTCATAAAACTTACATGTACCCGAAGAAATATGTTTCTCGGCAACTCTGACACATTTAGGAGCGGCCTCCTTATGTTCCTTGAGGTATATCTTTCGATACCAACAAAACGAGACCACGATCACTTCACTGTACCTGCTGTACTTTTCCAGTTATCTCTCTTTTAAATTGAACAAGGTATGTTTATATAATTTATACCTATGCGCCGGTGACAGATCAAGGATCGGGCCTTACGTTCCTTGTAGCATTTTTCGCTAGGAACACAACGAGACCACGATCATTTCTCTAGCTGCTGTACTTTTACAGTTATTTCTCTTTTTAATTCAACAAGGTATGTTTACATCATTTATAACTATGCGACGGTTACAGATCGGGCCTTACGTTCCTTACAGCATATTTTGAGAGGAACACAACGAGACCACGATCATTCTTCTACCTATTATACTTTACGAGTTATTCCATAACCAAAATTTACCACATATTTTAACAGAATTATATTTTACCGACGGGGTTACAAATTAATGATAGGGCCTTATGTTCCTTACAGCATTTTTCGAGAGGAACACAACGAGACCACGATCATTCTTCTACCTATTATACTTTACGAGTTATTCAATAACAAAGTTTAACAAAATTCTAAAAGATACTTTTCACTGTAGCATTTTTCGAGAGGAACACATAGACACCGCGATCATTTATCTAGCTGTTGTACTTTGACAGTTATTTCTCTTTTTAATTGAACAAGGTATGTTTAGATAATTTATAACTATGCGACGGTTACAGATGAAGGATCGGGCCTTATGTTCCTTACAGCATTTTTCGAGAGGAACACAACGAGACCACGATCATTCTTCTACCTGTTATACTTTACAAGTTATTCCATAAAAAAGTTTTACAAAATTCCAAAAGATACTTTTCAACATCTCTATCTCTGCGACGGTTATAGATCAAGGATCGAGCCTTACGTTTCTTGTAGCATTTTTCGAGAGGAACGCAACGAGACCACGATCATTGTTCTAGCTATTATACTTTACGAGTTATTCCATAACAAAATTTGACCACATATTTTGAAACAATTACATCTTACCGAAGGTTACAGATGAAGGATCGGGCCTTATGTTCCTTACAGCATTTTTCGAGAGGAACACAACGAGACCACGATCATTCTTCTACCTATTATACATTACGAGTTATTCCATAACAAAGTTTTACAAAATTCCAAAAGATACTTTTCAACATCTGTATCTCTGCGACGGAGACAGATCAAGGATCGGCCCTTACGTTCCTTGTAGCATTTTTCGAGAGGAACACATAGACACCACGATCATTTATCTAGCTGTTGTACTTTGACAGTTATTTCTCTTTTTAATTGAACAAGGTATGTTTAGATAATTTATAACTATGCGACGGTTACAGATGAAGGATCGGGCCTTATGTTCCTTACAGCATTTTTCGAGAGGAACACAACGAGACCACGATCATTTTTCTACCTGTTATACTTTACGAGTTATTCCATAACAAATTTTTACAAAATTCCAAAAGATACTTTTCAACATCTCTATCTCTGCGACGGTTATAGATCAAGGATCGGGCCTTACGTTCCTTGTAGCATTTTTCGAGAGGAACACAACGAGACCACGATCATTGTTCTAGCTATTATACTTTACGAGTTATTCCATAACAAAATTTGACCGCATATTTTGAAACAATTACATCTTACCGACGGTTACAGATCAAGGATCGGGCCTTACGTTCCTTGTAGCATTTTTCGAGAGGAACACAACGAGACCACGATCATTCTTGTACCTATTATACTTTACGAGTTATTCCATAACAAAATTTAACAAAATTCGAAAAGATACTTTTCAACATCTCTATCTCTGCGACGGTTATAGATCAAGGATCGGGCCTTACGTTCCTTGTAGTATTTTTCGAGAGGAACGCAACGAGACCACGATCATTCTTCTACCTATTATACTTTACGAGTAATTCCATAACCAAAATTTACCACACATTTTTAAACATTTATATCTTACCGACGGTTACAGATCAAGGATCGGGCCTTATGTTCCTTACACCATTTTTAGATAGGAACACAACGAGCCCACGATCATTCCTCCAGCTGCTTTAGTTTTGGAGTTATTAATAATTTTTTGAATTTTTTTTAAAATTGGTATTTCGGCAACGGGCAGAGATTAAGGAGCGTTCCGTATGCTACTTTCAGTGTCTTTCGAGACAAAGAAAACGAGCCCACGATCATTCCTCCAGCTGCTTTAGTTTCAGAGTTATTCATAATTTTTGGATTTTTTTTTTAAATTGCTATCTCGGCAACGGGCAGACATTGAGGAGCGCCCTTTATGCTACTTATAGTGTCTTTTGAGACGAAGAAAACGAGCACACGATCATTTCTCCACCTGCTTTAGTTTCAGAGTTATTAATAATTTTTGGATTTTTTTTAAAAATTGCTATCTCGGCAACGGGCAGACATTAAGGAGCGCACCTTATGCTACTTATAGTGTCTTTCGAGACGAAGAAAACGAGCCCACGATCATTCCTCCAGCTGCTTTAGTTTCAGAGTTATTAATAATTTTTGGAGTTTTTTTATAAATTGGTATGTCGGCAACGGGAAGACATTAAGGATCGCCCTTTATGCTACTTATAGTGCTTTTTGAGACGAACAAGAGGAGCCCACGATCATTCCTCCAGCTGCTTTAGTTTTAAAGTTGTTGATAATTGTAGAAATTTTTTTTAACATTGGTATCTCGGCAACGGGCACAGATTAAGGAGCGCCCCTTATGCTACTTATAGTGTATTTCGAGACGAAGAAAACGAGCCCACGATCATTCTTCCACCTCCTTTAGTTTTAAAGTTATTAATAATTTTGGGAATTTTTGTAAAAATTCCTATCTCGGCAACGGGCAGAGATTAAGGATCGCCCTTTATGCTACTTATAGTGCTTTTCGAGACGAACGAGACGAGCTCACGATCATTCCTCCAGCTGCATTAGTTTTAAAGTTATTAATAATTTTTGGATTTTTTATAAAAATCCCTATCTCGGCAACGGGCAGACATTAAGGAGCGCCCTTTATGCTACTTGTAGTGTCTTTCGAGACTAAGAAAACGAGCCCACGATCATTCCTCCAGCTGCTTTAGTTTAAGAGTTATTACAAATTTTTGGATTTTTTTAAAAAATTGCTATCTCGGCAACGGGCAGAGATTAAGGAGCGCCCTTTATGCTACTTGCAGTGCTTTTCCAGACGAACGAGACGAGCACACGATCATTCTTCTACCTATTATACTTAACGAGTTATTCCATAACAAAGTTAAACAAAATTCGAAAAGATACTTTTCAGCATCTCTATCTCTGCGACGGTTATAGATCAAGGAATCGGGCCTTACTGTTCCTTGTAGCATTTTTCGAGAGGAACACAACGAGACCACGATCATTCTTCTACCTATTATACTTAACGAGTTATTCGTTTATCAAAGTGGCCAACATATATTAGAATTTTCTTACAACCGTTGTGCTTTAGACAATGACGGTCTCAGTCGGAATAAATAAACTTTAACGCTCTGCAATTATTCGTTTAGGAGTAAAGTGAAAAAGAAAAAGTGACTACCGTTTGCGGTTTAGAGGACGGTGTCCATAGTTTGAATCAACTGACCCGAACGCTCTACAAGCGTCCGTTTAAGAGTAAAACAAAAAAGAAATAGTGACTACCGCGTACGACATGGAAGGTAGTGTCCTGAGTCAGAATGTATACACTAAATCGCCCATCGTGCGTTTGTTTAAAAGTTAAAGGCAAAAGAAAATATTGTAAGTCATTCTGATTGGCGGAAACCAAAATAAGTCGTTTGGTGCGATTACAAAGCGTCCTCATTGGCTACGAACAACGACAAGTCGTCCCGAGCTATAGAAAGCTATTCTAAGTCCTCCTGATTGGCGGAAACCAAAATAAGTCGTTTGGTGCTATTACAAACCATCCTGATTGGCTACAAGCAACGACGAGTCGTCCCGAGCTATTACAAGTCATCCCGATTGGTGGAAACCAAAATAAGTCGTTTGGTGCGATTAGAAAGCGTCCTGATTGGCTACAAGCAACGACGAGTCGTCCCGAGCTATTACGACTCATCCCGATTGGTGGAAACCAAAATAAGTCGTTTAGTGCGATTAGAAAGCGTCCTGATTGGCTATAAGCAACGACGAGTCGTCCCGAGCTATTACGACTTATCCTGATTGGTGGAATCCAAAATAAGTATTTTGGTGCGATTACAAACCGTCCTGATCCGTTGTGAGCAACCACGAAGTCATTCGACCAATAAAAAGTCATCCCGTGAAAATAGGGCTTTAGGCGAGTCTACATAGTCGAGGAACCACGACTGTTCGGCCTCAGTTGTGCGCCAGACGTCGGAGCTCCCACGTCGAGTCAACGCCCGCTAGAGTGTCTTTTTTAGAGATTCTTTTTCGAGATTTCTTCTTGTGCACGAGGTACGGTAAGTTTACATATTATTCAGAGTATTTATTGCTAGTTTACACAATAAATAATACGCGAGTAGAGGGCGCGCGCGAATTTGACACTAAATTCATTCTACGCGAGGAGGTACGCGATAATTTTACTTTTTTTCCTATTTCTTTGATTCCTATCGACTGTAAGACTCCTTGACTGTGCAGATTGCTTCTTTCCACGAGGTACGGTAACATTACATATTATTTACACTCGTTATTGCAAGTGTTACACCACACGCGATAATTTAAACGCTACGACACGCGATATTTTTCTTCTTTATTCTCCGCGGGGAACGGTAAGTTTACATATTATTTCGGTTCGTTATTGCAACTTTTTTATATTGTACGCGACACTTCAATCACGCTGACACACGCTTATTTCACACTCTTTATTCTCCGCGAGGAGAATACGCGATAACTTTTCTTTAATTCCTATTTCTTTTATTCCTATCGACTGTAACACTCGTTGACTGTGCAGATTGCCTCTTTCGACGACGCAAGAAACTACGAGTGAATATAGTCGACGAAGCACGACACTTCGTCCTAACTCGTGCGCCACACGTTCCATCTTCAACGTCGCATCGACGCTCGCTAAAGTGTGCTTTGTACACAGTTTTCCACTGCACATTTCTTCTTCTGGACGAGGTACGGTAAGTTTACATATTATTCAGACAATTTTTTGCAACTTTTGACAATTAATAATACGCGAGTAGAGGGCGCGAGCGAAGTAGACACTACATTTATTCTACGCGAGGAGGTACGCGATAACTTTACTTTATTTTCTATTTATTTTATTCCTATCGACTGTAAGACTCGTCGACTGTGCACATTGCTTCTTTCCACGACGTACGGTAACATTACATATTATTTACACGTTATTGCAAGTGTTATATTATACGCGATACTTGTAACGCTAAGACACTTGACATTTTCTGTCTTTATTATCCGTGGGGAACGCTAAGATTACACATTGTTTCTAATCGTTATTGCCACTTTTTTTATTACGTACGCGACACTTTAATCACGCGGACACACGCGAAATTTACAGTCTTTATTCTCGCCGCGAGGAGGTACGGTAAGTTTAGATTAAATTTCTACTTGCCATAGTGAGAGAGCGCTCGATACAGCGCTTCTGTTGATGAAACATTTCACAATTTCGGTCTATATAGTGTCAACTTGACAGCTCTTTCATATATATCGATAACGCACACCTTTCACAATGATGTGTTTTCTATTTTCAGGACGATGGCCGACGATCAGGCCGATAACAATCGTCGGGAAATCAGGAGGATTCCTGATTTACCAAGAAGAATTGACTGGAGGGAATGGTGGGACGAACGCGAGCTCCACTATTGGAACGTGTTGGAGTCCACCACGCATGGACTAGTCGCCAGGGCGGGTGGTGGAGCGGCGGGTGCAGTGGCTGCCCGTCGCTTTGCGACTTTTTATCACCGCCATCGCCCCCCAATCCCGGAGGACGCGCCATCACCGATGGTGCGCGTTCGTCCAGATCCGGCCGACAATAATTACGGCTCGTGGGATGACGAGATGCATCCCGGGTACGAGTGGACGCCCAGGGGTGTCGGGTATGCCACTCGACACATCCCGAGGCCAGACCTGCTCCGAGACCTGAGCGAGCAGATAAGGCCGGATGTGCCCGTAGTCATCCAGGACCGCTGGTGGTCGGAACCAAGTCCGCCGTCGCCAAGAACTCTGGCCCGGTGTACGGTGGAGGCCGAACTTTACGAGGCGCAGGCGGCGGCGGAGGCGGCGGCGGCTAGGAGGGCGGCGGCGGCGGCGGCGGCGGAGGCGGCGGCGGCGGCGCGTCGTCCACTCGAGTACTACTTTGATCCCGACATCAATCTGATGTACGGACCTGAGGACCACCGACTGCTCCACCGATACGACGACGACGACGCTAACGACGACATGGACATGGACATGGACGACGACGACGACGACGACGGCGACGGCGACGACGACGACATGGACGACGACGACGACGGCGACGGCGACGACGACGAAGTCGAAATTGTGTACGAGTACATCGTTATCGACTAGTTGTGCGGTACGCAAACGGCCGGGGTAAGTATATCAAATGTTTTGTACCGCTATATTTCCGTATCGCTATTTTAAGTAATGTAACACACATGTTATTTTTTATTTCAGGTGCTTGGCGTTGATTTTTTATTTTTATTTTGCCCTTTAGGCGCAGGGGCACAAGGGTACAATTATAATTTAAACTCGCCCTTCAATGTGCGCCTTTTTTGTTTTTTTTTATTTACTCCTCATTCCTTTCCACTACTCCATATCCTTGTGTTCCTATCCTATCCTCCCCCCCCCCCCGCCGATGTGGCCGCCACCTTGTCGCGGTGGCGGGGCTTAGGTGCGCGTTTCTTGGAACGCGCACAACTAAGAGCGGCCACAAGTATTGTACTATAAAGGTGTAAGATCTAGGATCGGGGCCTATGTATTGTACAGTGTCTTTCGAGACGAACAAAATGACACCACGATGAGCCCCCTATGTGTCTTACATTCCGAAATATTCGTTAAAAAATTACATAAGATTTTTTCGCTTTGCCATCTACCTATTCCTATAGATTCTGACGCGCTGAACACTTTTGGTCCTCTTGACCAACCCTCTATCTCTGTTAGTTTCCGAGATATTCGCGAAAAAAGAAAATTTGTTTTTTTTATTTAACCACCTATTTCGATGGATCTCGACGCGCTGAACACTTTTGGTCCTCTTGACCAACCCTCTATCTCTGTTAGTTTCCGAGATATTCGCGAAAAAAGAAAATTTGTTTTTTTTATTTAATAACCTATTTCGATGGATCTCGACGCGCTGAACACTTTTGGTCCTCTTGACCAACCCTCTATCTCTGTTAGTTTCCGAGATATTCGCGAAACAAGAAAATTTGTTTTTTTTTATTTAACCACCTATTTCGATGGATCTCGACGCGCTGAACACTTTTGGTCCTCTTGACCAACCCTCTATCTCTGTTAGTTTCCGAGATATTCGCGAAACAAGAAAATTTGTTTTTCTTTATTT
Organism: Harpagoxenus sublaevis; assembly: GCA_030770355.1. Classification (NCBI taxonomy): domain Eukaryota; kingdom Metazoa; phylum Arthropoda; class Insecta; order Hymenoptera; family Formicidae; genus Harpagoxenus; species Harpagoxenus sublaevis. The sequence continues at coordinate 38,627 of JASTWR010000484.1, forward strand.
ATCCACCTATTTCGATGGATCTCGACGCGCTGAACACTTTTGGTCCTCTTGACCAACCCTCTATCTCTGTTAGTTTTCGAGATATTCGCGAAACAAGAAAATTTGTTTTTTTTTTATTTAACCACCTATTTCGATGGATCTCGACGCGCTGAACACTTTTGGTCCTCTTGACCAACCCTCTAATTCTCTGTTAGTTTTCCGAGATATTCGCGAAAAAAGAAAATTTGTTTTTTTTTATTTAACCACCTATTTCGATGGATCTCGACGCGCTGAACACTTTTGGTCCTCTTGACCAACCCTCTATCTCTGTTAGTTTCCGAGATATTCGCGAAAAAAGGAAATTTGTTCTTTTATTTAACCACCTATTTCGATGGATCTCGACGCGCTGAACACTTTTGGTCCTCTTGACCAACCCTCTATCTCTGTTAGTTTCCGAGATATTCGCGAAACAAGAAAATTTGTTTTTTTTTATTTAACCACCTATTTCGATGGATCTCGACGCGCTGAACACTTTTGGTCCTCTTGTCCAACCCTCTATCTCTGTTAGTTTCCGAGATATTCGCGAAAAAAGAAAATTTGTTTTTTTTATTTAACCACCTATTTCGATGGATCTCGACGCGCTGAACACTTTTGGTCCTCTTGATCAGCCCTCTATCTCTGTTAGTTTCCGAGATATTCGCGAAAAAAGAAAATTTTTTTTTATTTAACCACCTATTTTCGATGGATCTCGACGCGCTGAACACTTTTGGTCCTCTTGACCAACCCTCTATCTTTGTTAGTTTCCGAGATATTCGCGAAAAAAGAAAATTTGTTTTTTTTATTTAACCACCTATTTCGATGGATCTCGACGCGCTGAACACTTTTGGTCCTCTTGACCAACCCTCTATCTCTGTTAGTTTCCGAGATATTCGCGAAACAAGAAAATTTGTTTTTTTTTATTTAACCACCTATTTCGATGGATCTCGACGCGCTGAACACTTTTGGTCCTCTTGACCAACCCTCTATCTCTGTTAGTTTCCGAGATATTCGCGAAAAAAGAAAATTTGTTTTTTTTATTTAACCACCTATTTCGATGGATCTCGACGCGCTGAACACTTTTGGTCCTCTTGACCAACCCTCTATCTCTGTTAGTTTCCGAGATATTCGCGAAAAAAGGAAATTTGTTTTTTATTTAACCACCTATTTCGATGGATCTCGACGCGCTGAACACTTTTGGTCCTCTTGACCAACCCTCTATCTCTGTTAGTTTCCGAGATATTCGCGAAACAAGAAAATTTGTTTTTTTTATTTAACCACCTATTTCGATGGATCTCGACGCGCTGAACACTTTTGGTCCTCTTGACCAACCCTCTATCTCTGTTAGTTTCCGAGATATTCGCGAAAAAAGGAAATTTGTTTTTTTATTTAACCACCTATTTCGATGGATCTCGACGCGCTGAACACTTTTGGTCCTCTTGACCAACCCTCTATCTCTGTTAGTTTCCGAGATATTCGCGAAACAAGAAAATTTGTTTTTTTTTATTTAACCACCTATTTCGATGGATCTCGACGCGCTGAACACTTTTGGTCCTCTTGACCAACCCTCTATCTCTGTTAGTTTCCGAGATATTCGCGAAAAAGGAAATTTGTTTTTTTATTTAACCACCTATTTCGATGGATCTCGACGCGCTGAACACTTTTGGTCCTCTTGACCAACCCTCTATCTTTGTTAGTTTCCGAGATATTCGCGAAAAAAGAAAATTTGTTTTTTTTATTTAATAACCTATTTCGATGGATCTCGACGCGCTGAACACTTTTGGTCCTCTTGACCAACCCTCTATCTCTGTTAGTTTCCGAGATATTCGCGAAACAAGAAAATTTGTTTTTTTTATTTAACCACCTATTTCGATGGATCTCGACGCGCTGAACACTTTTGGTCCTCTTGACCAACCCTCTATCTCTGTTAGTTTCCGAGATATTCGCGAAACAAGAAAATTTGTTTTTCTTTATTTATCCACCTATTTCGATGGATCTCGACGCGCTGAACACTTTTGGTCCTCTTGACCAACCCTCTATCTCTGTTAGTTTCCGAGATATTCGCGAAACAAGAAAATTTGTTTTTTTTTATTTAACCACCTATTTCGATGGATCTCGACGCGCTGAACACTTTTGGTCCTCTTGACCAACCCTCTAATTTCTGTTGGTTTCCGAGATATTCGCGAAAAAAGAAAATTTGTTTTTTTTTATTTAACCACCTATTTCGATGGATCTCGACGCGCTGAACACTTTTGGTCCTCTTGACCAACCCTCTATCTCTGTTAGTTTCCGAGATATTCGCAAAAAAAGGAAATTTGTTTTTTATTTAACCACCTATTTCGATGGATCTCGACGCGCTGAACACTTTTGGTCCTCTTGACCAACCCTCTATCTCTGTTAGTTTCCGAGATATTCGCGAAACAAGAAAATTTGTTTTTTTTTATTTAACCACCTATTTCGATGGATCTCGACGCGCTGAACACTTTTGGTCCTCTTGACCAACCCTCTATCTCTGTTAGTTTCCGAGATATTCGCGAAAAAAGGAAATTTGTTTTTTTATTTAACCACCTATTTCGATGGATCTCGACGCGCTGAACACTTTTGGTCCTCTTGATCAGCCCTCTATCTCTGTTAGTTTCCGAGATATTCGCGAAAAAAGAAAATTTTTTTTATTTAACCACCTATTTTGATGGATCTCGACGCGCTGAACACTTTTGGTCCTCTTGACCAACCCTCTATCTTTGTTAGTTTCCGAGATATTCGCGAAAAAAGAAAATTTGTTTTTTTTATTTAACCACCTATTTCGATGGATCTCGACGCGCTGAACACTTTTGGTCCTCTTGACCAACCCTCTATCTCTGTTAGTTTCCGAGATATTCGCGAAACAAGAAAATTTGTTTTTTTTATTTAACCACCTATTTCGATGGATCTCGACGCGCTGAACACTTTTGGTCCTCTTGACCAACCCTCTATCTCTGTTAGTTTCCGAGATATTCGCGAAACAAGAAAATTTGTTTTTCTTTATTTATCCACCTATTTCGATGGATCTCGACGCGCTGAACACTTTTGGTCCTCTTGACCAACCCTCTATCTCTGTTAGTTTCCGAGATATTCGCGAAACAAGAAAATTTGTTTTTTTTATTTAACCACCTATTTCGATGGATCTCGACGCGCTGAACACTTTTGGTCCTCTTGACCAACCCTCTATCTCTGTTAGTTTCCGAGATATTCGCGAAACAAGAAAATTTGTTTTTTTTTATTTAACCACCTATTTCGATGGATCTCGACGCGCTGAACACTTTTGGTCCTCTTGACCAACCCTCTATCTCTGTTAGTTTCGGAGATATTCGCGAAAAAAGAAAATTTGTTTTTTTTTTTTAACCACCTATTTCGATGGATCTCGACGCGCTGAACACTTTTGGTCCTCTTGACCAACCCTCTATCTCTGTTAGTTTCCGAGATATTCGCGAAAAAAGAAAATTTGTTTTTTTTTATTTAACCACCTATTTCGATGGATCTCGACGCGCTGAACACTTTTGGTCCTCTTGACCAACCCTCTATCTCTGTTAGTTTCCGAGATATTCGCGAAAAAAGGAAATTTGTTTTTTTTTATTTAACCACTGTTACGTCGCGGTTTGAGAATCCGCTAGTAACGTTGTTTTCTTTACCTTTTAGCACCACTACCTCGGCGCAGCGCAAAAGGCCCTCTTCTTTCGTTGTTTAGGGTCAGTCTGCATGCACCGACTATAACCCGGGACAGGCGAGAGGATTCGTTGTCAAAACGGTATGGAAGGGAAATAGGGGAAAATAAAATAAAATAACGAAATCAAAATATTAAATACTTGATTTAAAATCTACCTTGACAATTGTTCGGGAGTAATTGGGAATTGAAATACCTTTTAGTCTTTAAAAGAACCTTTATTTAGTAGCCAGGATACCGGCTGTTGTTAGCGAACTTATCGATAGAGGGATGTCTGGGGGTAATGGTTGATAATTTGAACAATGTCAAGGAGCACTTGATTAAAATAATAAAAGTTATACAAAGATCGAATTGCAAAATATATGTATATATCGGGAATAAGGTTGGATCTGAATAAATCGAACTGTTTGTGAATATTTCCAGTATATAAATGTATATTATATAGATTTATTACAACTTCTCATGGCTTATACACGGGGAATAACGCTCGCTCGCAATTACAAAGTGTTGAATATTAGAAATAAACTTACAGGATGGTGTGGATGCCACCTCGTAGATAGGTCGGTCGCTGGAACCTCTCTCTAGAAGAAGAGAGGCAGATCGCAAATCGCAGGTGCGAACAACAAACGGCCGGCGCAGCTCTCGGAGACTCTCAGGCCTGGAGACACTGACTCTAAGTTGAATTTACTTGGAGTAAATGTCGAAGTAACAAGACTGAGTGTGAATAATAGACGTGTATTAATTAATTGAGAATAAAGAGATCGACTTTTGGATTTAGATTTAGATTGATTGTCCCGGCTAAGCGCTGGGTTTTATATTCAAAGGGCCGCCGAGTTTGCTGTTCGCCATTGGCTAGTGATCGACTGGAGGGGCATTTTCGGGGTGGTTCCTTACGCTGTCATTGGTCGAAGTTGTCCGAATTTTCGAGATGGCTTGAGTCATCCAAAAATGTAAACAGGAAGGTTAGCGCTGGTAATTCGAGTATTTTTCTCGCGCTACTGCGCGGTGAAACTAAACCTTCCCGTCGCATATTTTTATTAGATGTGTCAACACCTGTGGTGAAACTAGATCTTCTATTATGTTTTGGCACCAACGGTAAGAGTAAATCCTTATTTATATTATTGACCGGACGCTTCGGCACCAGGGGTGAAATTGAATCCTTATTTATATTATTGACCGGACGCTTCGGCACCATGGGTGAAATTAAATCTTTATTTATATTATTGACATTCCGACACTGGCGGATCGCTTTTGAACTATGGCGGTAAGTTTCATGCGCAAGAGAGTGACTGTGACGCCTGAGTGGTCTGGTGATATTTATCATAGGAGCAAGTAAGTGAATTTATAATATACAATCGTACTGTGTGGAACAGTAATAAGAATTTAGTTAGTAATTGAGGGTTATAATTTCAATTTTAAGATTTTCGTAAAAAAAGAAATAATTTTATTGGCGGGACGTCACAACCCCCTCCTTATTTTAGAACGGACTCCGATGTTTTCGGAGGAGTCTGTTCAATTTCATGCATACGGGCGCTATGATCGCGATAGATAATGGGATGTGGTTCTGTGGTATTTACTGATGTTGAAGTAAGGTAGTATGGTTGTTGCGCACGAGTGATTGGTCCATCTCTGGTTTTTTCCTGGAGTGGTATCCCTTGTTCATCGTCTTGGACTTGTATCCTTAGCTTCTTCGATGGTCCTCGAGCAAGGTGCAAAAGTAGATTGGTTACGGAACTCCAAATTGCTCCGAAAAGATACAGAGTGCAACCATATGCAGAATGTAAGGCGTATCCATGGATTAGAGTGTCTATAAGAAACTTTACGAGACGTACGATGATGAATATTCCCATCACTCCAGCTGTAGCAGACCCAAAGGTAATAAATCCGCTCCAGATTCGGGAAGCTGTGTTATCTGCGATTTTCTTTAGTGAGGCTTCGTCTAATAAGTTATATAATGAGACGGAGCCTTCTGGCATTGAGTGGCCTGTCATGCCTCGAGCCATTGAATTTAACACGGCTGGTTTTTCTGCAGGAAACATGATGTGATCCCGGAGTTTCTCGAGATCTTTTTCGGAATAAATGCCGCTAACAGCCAGTGGTCCTGGGGTTAGGTATTTCCATGAAAGAGCGGTAAGCGGTTGTAAACTTTGTGGTGCTGATTGTCTGACATGTGGATGAGGCGTTAATTGAATCCAAGTGTCATCGATTCGATATAATGCAGGAAGTTCATAACTGCATTCTCGTTGAGTTCCGAATTTCATCAGAATTCTTGATTTAGGCGTCAAATAATATGAAATGTTACGTACCGTTACAGGAAGCTCGATGTAACAAGCCTCTGTTTTCCTGACCAATACTTCTACGGGTACACATTTAATCACGTGGACTGCTTCTCCAGCAGTGACAGCCATGTAACCAGGTCCCTTCGTCAACCGATAAGCGAACTCATCAGGTTGAAGAGTGGCGAAAGACAAGGTATTAGTTATTACTTGTTTCTCAAGTTCGCATCGTTGTTTAATAACGTTGTAGTAAAGAGAAGTCATCTGGTGTCTAATGTGCTTCTCTACGTATACGAACTTGGAATTTACGTAGGTAAAGATGTCCAGATTATTAACTGGTATTGAGCCTCGCTTAGCGAACATATCTCCCTTTTGTGCTTCCA